>APFE030224193.1:17746-45407 GCA_000404065.3 Pinus taeda | reverse complement strand
TTATTTCCATTTCTGGTTGTAAGCATATTTTGGTATTTTCCATTAATGAAATGAAGCATTATTTCCGCTGCATATTTGTGTATATGGTTATCTCTGTATTTTATTGCGTTCCTGTTTAAATCTGGATCATTATGCTCAATAGTCATTCATTGTAAATATTGACTTTTAATTAACTTCTATTAATTTTTCAATTTTTTCACTGATGGTCCTACAAAATGACCCAACTAAATCATACAACAGATGAAATCATGTCTCAGAATCTTGGTAATTTACTTCAATTTATTATTTTAAAATTAATTTCCAATATCAAATTCTCAAATTGCAAAGTGGCTATAGTCCAATTTGTAAAATTATTAATTCCACATGAACCCCACTTTATATCACTTCCTTCCTTCCAAAAATTACGATAAAAAAAATGCGATCAAAAACTTGTGATACGATATTGCCATTACAATATATCGCATATTACATATTGCAAAAAACAATAACGCTCATTTTAAAATAAAAACCTTTTAAACTAGCCATCTAATTTAGTTTATGGCAGATTAAAAATTTTAACACAAAATTTTTTAAACACCTTATAACTCCCGTCGCCATGACCTCAACCACCCTCCACCTCACTCTCCGCTCCTTATCCCTCCATCTTCCCGTTAGCCTCCACCATCCTTATTATGCCATTACCTAAACCCACTACATTCCTCACTCTACACCCTCACACTATATACATGACTTATAAAATTTATATTTTAAATTTGTTTTAATATAATATTATATTATTATTATATATTTATATATTAATTATATATTTTATATACTACAATTATAATATTAAAATAATGCTTTATTTTAATAAGTTTTAAATTAATTAAATTCTATAAATAACAAATAATTAATTTAGTTATTTTTCATTATAATTAATGGTATATTTATTAATAAAAAACAATCCACTAACAATGAATTTAGAATATTATTTTTAATTATATTTTTAATTAAATCCATAAAATAATTTAGATTAATAACATTATTAAAATTAATTAGCACTAAATAGATAAATAGATAAAATCTAATTTATAAATAGAATTTAATCAAAAAAATCTCATTTTTAGCCTAGCCATAAAAAAATTCAGAATTCAGTGACATTTGACTCATCAACTTTGGAGGTTCATAGATTGAGTTTTATTTAGCCAAATGACGCCTAGGACGACTCACTGGAAATATAAGATCACGAAGAACATTTATGAGGAGGTTTCATTAACAAATTTGATCATTTATTGGGTATAAAATCAAACAGAAAATCAAGCTTCAAATTTTGAATAAAACTAATTTTCCTGAGTTTTATTTTCAGCATTTTCATTTCCCCAATCCTCTTCTCAATGCAAATTCATTCACCAATGATATCAATGGCCAATTAAATCATCGTAGGCATTAATGGAAAGCTTAGATTTCGTTTTTAATTATTTATTTAATTGAATTTGATTAGATTATTTTAATTCCAGATTTGGCATCGTGATTTTATTTTTGCATTTTTTTCTTTTTTCTTTTTACAAGAAAACATTTTAAGAGATGAAGAGAAAAGAAACTCAATCAATGAGATGGATCCAACAATAGAATAATGGAATTTTGAGCCAATGAAAATTGATTAAAAATATTTCTTCTTCAACAAATTTCTTATTTTAAATTCCTTTGTAAATATTATAAATAACAGTTTGTATAATGTAATAAGGGCTCCTCTCCTCTGTAATTCTAGAATTCTAAAAGACTTCTACAATAAGGATTTAGAGTTGTAGGTGGAAGGAGTGAAAATCTCATATCTCAGGGTTATTAAATATATTTTTTTTGCATTCTGAATTATGTATGATGAACAGAGTTTGCACTTCTGCAGCTCTTCTTGTAACAACAGAAATTCAAGCAATGTAAAAGACCATTGGAAATGAGAGCTAGAGAAATGGATTCAATAAATTGGTATTTCTAATACCACTGTTTTAAGTACTAATTTCATTTTATGATGGCAGGAATGTGTCATTTTATTCATATTTGTGCATTTTTCTCAGTATGAGTAATTTGTCTCAATCATATGTTGTTATTTATCTATTTTCTTATGGGTTGAATTTTAATTTCTGAGTAACTATTTACTCAGAAATCTGTATTTTAATAATGGTTTAACAAATAGTAATATTTTGTGAACTTCTTCCTCATCTTATTGTTTAATTATTTGAATTACTGATTAAACGATCAATATCATTTTGCAAACTTCTTCCTAAATTTTGTTGGTTGATTATTTCATTCAAAAGGTCTCTTAATAGAATGTGACTTGGTATTCATAATATCAGTTAATTGAACTACTTCGTTAGCTTGATATTCATTATAAACTAGACATATTCAAATCCCAATCATTTAAATTTTCTCTCGGTTGAGTTCTATCTATATCTGCCTAATTGAGATAGGATTAGGATTTAGTTCCTTTTGCTTGCATTATAGAATACGTTTTCATTTAGATTTAATTTTAGATTCTTCTAAGTCCTCTTCCCAAAGATGTGAAATTTAGTTGTGGCTTGGCTAAGCCCCAAATTAGCTTAAGGATCACTTTCTTGCCCGATTCACAAGAGGGCTGATCTGAAATCTCTTCTCCATTGGTGAATGAAAGTCATATTTTAAAGCCACTGGATATTGAGAGAAGGTAATTGGACCTATTTGAACTAGTCGGAGCCACCATTCTAAATGGAAAATGAGCTTCTTTAAGGTCGAGACCGGGTGTTCATCCCCCATGTTGTTGTGGGGAATTTCAATGATTCAACACAAGGAAACCATATGTGAGTCAAATTTGTGTTGGAATAAGGAAGTACTGATAGTGGGGTGAATTAGTAATAATTAATTTCTTTCAATTTTAAGTATAAGTCTTTAACTCTTTTCACTATGGTCAATTATTTGTGATAGCTTTCATAAACAATACAAATGATCAAAAAGATAAGGCATTCACCTGTACATACAATCCATCACATGAGTAGCATACACATATTGACACAAGTATTTTTACATGGAAACCCGATGGGAAAAACCACTAATTTGTTTGTTATTACAATGTAAATTAAGTACTTACTTAATTACATCAATTTTTTTTTGAGAACTCAGTGACATGAGGCACCAACCCCCTTATGATAGCAAGCACCTACTTGCTAAGAGGCACCAATTTCTTATGAATGTGAGCCATCACTAGCTCTAGCCACTGTTCTACCTTTCATACCATTTTCAAACTAAAAATAGGGGCAAATACATATATAGAGAAATACCAATGTGGTTCACTGTAGTACCATAATTTTTCTCTCGGTCCTCTACTATTCCATATGTTCTCTTCCTCACACAATAACACCCTATCTGCTACTCACTCAATAGTAGCACACTATGCTCACCCTTTTCCTATCAAATGCATATACTCTGCTCTTGGCCTTCTATTCCAGAGGCTCTCTACAACACTCTACTACAGTTTAACAGTTGGGCCAGTTTCTCAAATTTTGCACACACTACCCTACACTCTTCACCACACACAAAAAAATACTTTATTCACCTTGTTTCTCTATGGAAATCATTAATTTAGTTCCTCTATTACAGTGAGCTTAATGTTGTCTCTGAAGCCATCCACACTTCCTGGGAGTGTACTCCTGGCAAGGCTCTCGATTATTTTTTGTGTCTATTTTCACAAATTCTACCCCTACACTAAAACATGAGAATGGGCTTTGTTCACTACATCAACTCCCTGTGTGATTCTCCAAGGTGATAATTTAATCTCAATCCACCTCCACGCTCTAATGAGACTCCCCATGCTTATTCATGGCTCACAAATCTTGACTACACTTAAGCATGGATTCACTATTCTTCATTTATTTCTATAAGGTGTGCACAAAAGATCAATGATTGCCTTCTTTCAACTTTGAGACAATCTTGGCAACTCTTTTATGAGAATCATGGTCCTAGTCACCTTAACCCAATGAACTCTGCATTCGCCATTACTCATGCAACACAAACTCTTCTGCATGCATTTACTCTCTAGTTGTTGACCCATTCACCCTTTCACCCTTTGTACCCTAATATTAGATCCCTTTCATTTTGTAATTTTTATTTAAAAACATGCTACAAAAGAGAGAGATTTTGATGCCTTTAGCCCCTCTTATGTAAACGCTTAGCCTTTTTTCCACCATAGGACCGTTACTTATGCCTTGTGGCTTCACACTCCTTTTTATTGAAATATCAGAGCTCCGAGGTATCGGGTCTTTCACAAAAATTAATTTCAAAGGAGTTACAAAAATTATAACCCCTGAAATTCTTCATAGAACTTAGGCCCTAATCCTACTTTGCACCCTTCGTTGTTTTAGGTGCCCACAACCATGTTCCAGTCACATCAGAGCTCCACCCATCGAATCATAACTTTCCCATTAAAACAATTAGAGAGGAGTTACGAAAACTCCAACCTTCAAAATTATGACCTTCAAGATGATGTCATGTTGATGTCATCATTTCCACGTCGCATCTCCTTAGTTGCGACATGTGTCACCTGGGTTTACCCTATTAGCCCCCTAAAATACTAAATCTAACTACCACATGTCCTCTATGTGGACACATCGTGTTGACGGAATGTGCCTCATTAGCTTCTCAGTGACAATGACCTACTACCATGTGTCGTATTAGAGGGGAGAGAAAGGGTCCATCGGTCCTTTGGTTTTTGAATGAATTTCTTTGTAAATCCATCTCCTCGAAACTTTGGCACTTTTTAAAAGAAATCATTGATAAGGACTTATGAAACTCTAAGTTTCTAATTGTCTCGACCTTCCAATATTCTAGACCACTCTAATATTCCTATATGTTTCCTGCCAGTCCTTCCGATACTGGGTCTCGATGTTCTGAGCCTTCTTCGATATCCAACGTTATGAGAATCGACTCTCGATTGTAGGCCTGCTCCTTTCGGGTCCATTTTAAATAAGTCGTCAAGAAAATAAACCACCGAGGTCCTCGCTTATTCCTTGTTCCAGGATTAAGACTTTTCTCAAAGAGGAATTTCATTGAGGCTATGAAGTTTTGAGGTCCCACTATTTCATCCTCTGTTATTTCAACCTGCTTAGGAATTTAAGAACCTAAGTTTAGAAATCAAAAACTTTTGATCCATAATGCCATTTGTAGAATTCCATACACCATTGGAAAGCTCTTTCATAGAACTTTTTCATGGACAATGTCTAATGTAGACTTTGACCCATTTTCTACTTGAAAAATGGTTTCAAACTATCTATTTTTCTTTGCACCTTGGCCATTCTCTTGGAAACCTAGACTCCCAACAACCATAGTCATCATTATATGGCTTCTTCAATAAGCCTTCTATTATGGTGATTCTCTACCAGAGACTACAACAACCATAGGATTACACCTAGGCTTGACACATCAAGCATATCTTTCCTAGCATCTGATACCACAAACCTCCATGCTAATCTGTTTGACATCAATGCTAACATACTTTTAGCCACTAGCCATCTAAACAATGCCAAATGTCTATAAATAACCCCCTTTGGCATTAATGGCAACAACATAAGATCCCCTGAGACTAGGCATGGCCTTCTTCATTATTGTTCTTCTCCAATGCACAAGTAATCTTCTCCCCTTTTGGTGTCATTGGCAAAGGATGCCCTAGAATACTCCCCCTAAACCACCGCAACCTTGTTAGGGTCCAACCCTCACCCATTTATTTATGTAATAGGGTCGAGTCATAGTTATAGTTAGTTAAAGAGTCAATAAAGCTCGTATTAATAATTTAAGTGGTTGACCTGCATTTAAGAAAGGGACCATAGTTAGTTTCAAATGGGCCATGGTATTAGATAGATGGTATTGAGAGAACCATGGTAATGACCCATGGTATTGTATGTATGAATCCTATATAAAGGATAGAGACTCCCCATTCAAAAATATCGAGTCTTATTTTGTAATTGAGCTCTGCTCTGCTGGAGGTTGCCCCCTCGAAGAGTCAAGTGAACATTATTTTCATCTACAAATAATAAAATACTTTTTTTTTTTTTTTTCGCATTTTGTTTTATGTTCTGGGTTGTGTTTCTTCGCATATTTGGTATTCTAGAATTTCTCACAGCTCAAGAGTATAATAAGTGGTATCAGAGCACCTTCCAGGGCCAGTGGTACTTCCATTTTTGGCAAAAAAAAAATTTAGTCTAGAGACATGTTCCGATGCCTTTAAACTATGGGATTTATCATTAAATGCATAAACCTACGATTTGGTGAGTCATGCATGCAGGAAATAAAAGAGTTAGTCACGCTTTTTGGACTCCCTTGTAACCCTTGTGGTTACCCTTTCAAGTAGTAGTGTATTAGATAGAATCGCGCATGTACTACCTTCCACATACCCTCTTGGTATATTGGAAGCCCCCTAGGCTCACCTAAAACCCCGCCTTTGATAAACCGTCAGTCGTCTTGCTGCTACAATACACTGACAACAAAACATAGGGAGATTACTTGCGCATACGATAGGGTAGGCAGGTAGTATAGCTAAGGGTATGGTTGGTCCTCCTTAGTTAGTGCCCTGAAAGATTAGGTTGAGTATTATTGTTAGACCCTTATATATATTGTTATCTATAGCAGCTGAGTCTCCTTTGAGACAACAGTTCCCTCAACTCTCTGAAGATCACCCATTATATTAATTTCTAGATCAGATCTAGTAGTTGGGGTTTTGTCATCGCCGCAACAATCAAATCCACCAGTTGAGGTTCTACTACCACAGTACCATTTCAGTCTAGTAGTTGGGATTACGTCGCCACTATAGTCCAACTCACATTCAAAAGTTGGAGTTTCACAGACAAATCTAACCATTTGAGTAGTGAGGCTTGTGGCTCCTATAGTCAGGGCCTAATTTTTGCAGGACATTGGGCAGGATCATGTTTTCTGGGATTTAGTCACTACAGTATTGATCAGCGAGGAGTAAAACTCCATTCAAAGAAAAAAAATTCTGAGGCTTTCTTGGGACGCTTACAAGAGACTTAGCCCATAACATTTAGGATGACGAGATGATCTCAATGGCACCATTCACTTGTTACCTTCAATTTTCAGGCAGTCCCAAATCTTTTCAATGTGACAACCAGTGACAAAGATCTGTGTATTGTAGCCACCATAACTCAAGTCATGTTGGGTGTGGAGCCTCATTATCTTCTATATTGAAAGGTCTTAGTTGGATGTATACCCCAGGAATACTGTACACCCCTCTACACGGAGGGGTGTGGGGGAGACTTGTCCCCCCCACGGGGGTTCAGGGGGGCTGATCCCCCCTGGCTGGGGGGTTTGGGGGTCAGCGGTCCCCCAGCGGGCGTTTGGAGGTAGTGCTCCTGAAGCTAAAAAATAGATGTAAAATTGCCTTATAAAAGTCTAGTAATTTCTAGTCAATCTGGGTTGTTCAATAAGCGGATAATCTTATTGTAGAAGTTATGTTTAGTTTAGGGTTTTTTTCCTAGAAGGAAACCCCTCAATATATATGAGGGAATTGTATTGCGTCTATATATATATATATATGTATTCTGAGTGAGGAAGAGAGAGGAGATTGAGAGCGAAGAGGGTGTGACAGCAGATCTATTGTAGGTTGTATCTCTTAAGTTTGCTGGATAATATAAAAGGAAGGAATGGTTGTTTCTCCATTGACGTAGCCCAAACTAGGTGAACCATGTATATCTGTGTCTTTCTTGTTTTATGTGTTTTCTGCGTTTATATTTATGCAATATTTTATGTGTTCCATTGCTCTATAATATATAATTTTCTAACAATTGGTATCAAAGCCGAAGGTATATTAGGCTAATAAACTCGCAAGAGAGAAGGGTTCCTGGTTCGAGTGGGAGTAATGGCAGAAGTTGGTAGGTTTCAGGTTGAAAAATTCAACGGCCAAAACTACCAACTGTGGAAGATGCAGATGAAAGATTATCTGTATCAGAGAGATATGTACCTACCATTGAGCAGAAAGACAAAGAAGTCGATGAGTATGACAGACATAGAATGGGACATTCTCAACAGAAAGGCACTTGGAACAATATGGCTATGCCTAGTGACATCAGTAGCATTTAATATTTCAAAGGAAACGAAAACAGAGGGTTTAATGTCGACATTGGCCAAACTATATGAAAAACCCTCGTCCTTAAATAAGATATTTCTTATGAAGCATTTATTTAGTATGAAGAAGTCAGAAGGTGGATTTGTTGTAGACCATTTAAATGATTTTAATATACTTATAAGTCAGTTAAGTTCTGTAGGGGGTAAATTTTTGATGAGGAAGTTAGGGCTATGTTATTTCTGTGCTCATTGCCAGAAAGTTAGAATGGTTTAGTTATGGCAATTAGTAACTATGTCTCTGGATCTAGTACTTTAAAGCTTGATGATGTTGTCAGTGCAATCCTTAGCGAGGAAATGCAATGAAAAAGATCTGGTGAGACATCAGGTAATGCTTTGATTACAGAGACTAGGGGAAGAAAAATGGAAAGAGGAAAGAGCCTAGGCTACCACAGTAAGTCAAGAAAAGGCAGATAAAAGTCCAGATCAGCGATAGTGTGCTGGAAATGCAGGAAGAAAGGACTCCTAAAGAAAGATTGCAAGTCTCGGAAGGGAAAATAAGGAGACGTGAAGCAAGAAACTAATCATGAAGCGAATATAACAAGTGATGTGTTGCAAGATGCTTTGATTTTTTTCATTAGAAAATATTATTGATGCCTGGGTGGTAGATTCAGGGGCCTTATTCCATGCCACACCTGATAAGAAACATTTTCATGATTATGTTTAAGGAGATTTTGGACAGGTTTGATTGGGTGATGATAAATCGTGTAAAATCATTGGAATGGGTACAATTTTCAAAAAACAACTAAATGGAAACTAGTGGCTAATGAAGGAGCTAAGGCATGTTCTAGATCTAAAGAAAAATATGATTTCAACAGGGCAATTGGGAGGTGAAGGTTTCATAACTACTTTCACAAATAAAACCTGGAAGGTCACTAAAGGATCCTTGGTAATAGCGAAAGGAGGAAAGGTTGGTACATTGTATTTATGCAATGGTATTTCTAATTATATTAATGCTTTAATGTCTACAGGAGAAGATATAACATTGTGGCATCATAGGCTTGGGCACATGAGTGAGAAGGGGATGCAGATTCTTCACTCAAGAAATTTGTTGCCAGGTTTGAAGCATGTTGATTTAAAATTCTGTGAGAATTGTGTTTATGGAAAACAGAAGAGAGTCAGATTCCTTAGAGTTGGGAAAGAAAAGAAGAGCAGAAAATTAGAGCTTGTGCATACAACTATATGGGGACCTGCTCAGGTATCATCTCTTGGTGGCTCTCGTTATTATGTTACTTTTATTGATGATGCAACCAGAGAAACCTAGATTTATTGTATTCGAAATAAATCTGATGTATTTGATACTTTCAAGAAATGAAAATCTTTGGTTGAAAATGAGACAGGAAAAAGGTTGAGGTGTCACAGATCAGATAATGGAGGTGAATATTGCAGCAAAGAGTTTGATAGGTACTCTTTACATAATGGAATTCGTAGAGAGAAGAAAATTCCAGGAACAACACAAGAAAATGGTGTGTCAGAAAGAATGAATAGGACAATCATGGAGCGTGCAAGGTGCTTGAGATTTCATGTAGGATTGCATTTACAATTTTGGGTAGATGTTGTAGATACTGTTATTTATCTAATAAACAAAGGGCCTTCAAGTTCCTTGGATGGTGGTATTCTAGAGGAGGCATGGACAGGTAAAAAGGTAAACTATTCTTTTTTAAATACTTTTGGTCGTGAAGCCTTTGTCCACGTTAGCAAAAAAAATAGAACAAAGCTTGAGGCAAAATCAAAGAAATGTACCTTTATTGGATATGGTGTTAATGATTTTGGTTATCGCTTATATGATTATGAAAATCACAAAATCATTAGGAGAAGAGATGTAATATTCAATGAAAAGGTCTTGTATAAGACTTAGTTGCAGGAAAAGAAACAGGAAAAAGAAAACAAAGAATACACAATGCTTAACGATATCATAGGAAAAGTGACGATGCCTAAAAATCATAATGATCAATAACCAGAACAACAACCACAACAGCAACAAGCACTTCAAACACTTGAAAGTGGTGTTAGAAGATCTACGAGGATAAGTAGACCCCCTAAACGATACTCTCCTTCATTATATTATGTATTGTTGACTGATTCTAGTGAACCAGAATGTTATGAAGAAGCAGTGCACTTAGAAACCAGGAAGAAGTGGGAGCAAGCCATGAAGGAAGAGATGGACTCCTTAGCACATAACCAGACTTGGGACTCAATCAGGTTGCTTGTAGGTAAAACAACATTGCAGAATAAATGGGTTTACAAGTCGAAGGAAGAAGATGGAGGTAGAAAAAGGTATAAAGCTAGACTTGTGGTGAAAGGGTTTGCACAAAAAAGGTATAGAATTTGATGAGATATTTTCTCCTCTTGTGAAAATGACTTCAATCAGAACTATTCTAAGTCTAGTAGCAGCTGAAGATTTTCATCCTGAGAAGTTAGATGTAAATACAGCCTTCGTCCATGAGGATTTGGAGGAAGAGATATATATGCAGCAACCACAAGGATATGAAGTAAAAGGGAAGGAGAAACTAGTGTGTAGGTTGAAGAAGAGGTTGTATGGCTTAAAATAGGCTCCAAGGTAGTGGTATCTAAAATTTGATAGGCTTATGTCTGAACAAGGTTATACTAGGTGTCACTTTGATCGTTGTGTTTATCTCAAAAGGCAAAATGATGGAAGCTATATTATATTGTTATTGTATGTAGATGACATGCTTGTTGCAGGTTCTAACATGCAGGAAATAAATGTGCTCAAAAATAAATTGGCAAACTCATTTGCAATGAAGTATTTGGGAGCTACAAAACAAATCTTTGGTATGAGAATAACTAGAGACAAGAAGAATCACAAATTAAAATTGCATCAAAGTGAGTACATAGAAAATATGTTGAAAAGGTTTACTATGCAAAATGAAAAATTAGTTAGTATACCTTTGGCTAGCCATTTCAAATTAAGTAAGGAGGCATGTCCCAAGACTCAGGATAAAATGTTTCATATGTCTAAAGTTCCATATGCATCAGCAGTTGGAAGCTTAATGTATGCAATGGTCTGCACAATGCCTGATATTGCACATGCAGTGGGAGTTGCAAGCAGGTACATGAACAATCCAGGAAAATAAAATTGGATGGAAGTGAAGTGGATTCTCAGGTATTCTAGAGGTACCACAAATCAAGCATTATGCTTTGGTGGTTCAAACATTGCTCTACAGGGATATGTTGATGCAAATATGGCAGGTGACAGAGATAACAGGAGGAGCACTACAGGATATGTATTTACTATAGATGGAACAATTGTTAGTTGGGTTTCAAAATTCCAAAGTTTTGTTGCACTTTCAACAACAAAAGCAGAATATGTTGCTACTACAGAGGCTAGTAAGAAATGATTTGGTTACAAAGGTTTCTGGATGAATTGGGTAAGAAGCAGGAGTTGGGCAAGTTACATAGTGACAGCCATATTGCCATACATCTTGCAAAGAACTCTACATTTCATTCCAAGACTAGGCATATACAGCTCAACTACCATTTCATATGGTCAGAATTGCATGATGGACAGTTGAAGCTGGAAAAGATACACACTAGCAAGAATCCTGCAGATATGTTAAGAAAAGTTGTAACCAGGGAGAAACTGAGAATCTGCTCAGTTTTAATTGGTTTTCAAGTATGATGAAGAAGATTAGAAACAACGAGGTCGAAAGTGGAGTCATTGTATAGAAAATGAAGCAATGGTGGAGTTGTTATAATCAGTCTCCAAGTGGGAGATTTTTGGGTATGGAGCCTGATTCTCTTCTGTATTCAAAGGTCTCAGCGGGATGTATACCCCAGGAAGACTATACACTACTCCACGTGGGGGGGGTGTGGGTGGGGGTTCCTAGGGCCAGCGGTCCCTTGACGGGGGTTTGGGGGCAGCGCCCCCAAAACTAAAAAATAGATGTAAAATTGCCTTGTAATAGTCTAGTAATTTCTAGTCAATCTGGGTCTTTCATTAGGCAGATGATCTAACGGTAGAAGTTATGTTTAGTTTAGGGGTTTTTGCCCTAGAAGGAAACCCCTCACTATATATGAGGGAATTGTATTGCATCTATATATACTTGTATTCTGAGTGAGGAAGAGAGAGGAGATTGAGAGTGAAGAGGGTGTTACAGTGGATTTGATGTAAGTTGTATCTCTTCAATTTGCTGGATAATATAGAAGGAAGGACTGGTTGTTTCTCCATGGATGTAGCCTAAACTGGGTGAACCACATATATCTGTGTCTCTCTTGTTTTATGCATCTTATGTGTTTATATTTCTGCAATATTTTATGTGTTCCATTGCTCTATAATATAAAATTTTCTAACAAGTCATGGCCAACAAAAAGATCGAGCGCCTTGAACAAAAGTTGGATACTTTCAAGAGCCTAGCAGAATAGATGCAACAATTCATGGCACAATTCAAAATGAGCACGTTAAGGTTGCATCCAAAGGCACATGGTATTAATGAAGACCTTGAAGAAGAATCTAGCCATCATATTCACTTCCATGGAAATCACCAACATTCCCACCCTCGCCCACCCAAGCTGGACATGAATAAATTTGATGGCTCTAATCCCTCACTATGGGTAGCACAAATGGAACAATATTTCATTTTAAATGATATCTGAGATGATCAAACTAAACTACGTGTGGGAGCCCTTTACTTGGACCAAGAGAGATGGAAATGGTGGCAGTGGCACGAGAAATGCTATCCTAGGAACATAACTTGGCAGGTGTTCTCAAAATCTCTTTGTGACCACTTTGGCAAAGAATATGATTTTTTGGGTCATCTTATCAAGCTCTAATAGACAAGCACAGTAAAATACTACATTGGAGCCTTCGAGACATTGGCCATCCACACAAAAGGCCTGGGAGACAAATTCTACTTGGAATATTTTATAAGCAGTCTCAAAGAAGCCATCCAAGCCCATGTTTCGATGCACCACCTAGCTACATGGATGGGCATTTGCACAAAGGCTATTGAAGTGGAACATGCTTTAGCTGCCCAATCGCCTCATCCAAATTTCATAACCAAGGGATGCCCCACCTAGACTTAGGGCCCTACCCAAACACTTAAGGTTCAAAAGGTGTCTCCAGCAAAAATGGCTGAAAGAAGTAAACAAGTATTGTGCTACTATTGTGATGAAAAATACTCCCCTGGGCATAAATGCAAGGAACACAAATTCTTTGAAATTGATGTTACTGATCATAGATCATCTAAGGAGGCCCCACCCCTTGAGGGACTAGAGGACGAAGTTGAGGAAACCCAGTAGACAATGAACTCCCAGCTACACCAAGGGAACCAATTATCTCGCGATATGCTTTGGCGGGACTTTCGGCGCCTCAAACTCTCAAAATCATAGGCTTTATTAAACATCGCCCTATAGTAGTATTGATTGATAGTGGAAGCACTCATAACTTTATCCATTAGTTAGTCGCTGAAGCTGTTCATTTTTTTGTCAGGCCAGTCTCTAATTTCCAGGTGGAGATTGTTGATGGGGGGACAATGAAATGTGAAGGCCTCTAAGAAAATATCAAACCTTAGATGGGAGACTACCATCTAAAGACCCACATGTTTGTGATTAACATTGGGTGGTTGTGACATTCTCTTGGGTGCTGAATGGCTTCTCACACTAGGCCCAATCACCATGGATTTCCAGGATTTATATATGAGCTTTAAGCAGAATGACCACATGCATACCCTTTGTGGACTCCAGGAAGGTTCTGCTTCTAACATCAGCTCACATTGCATGGAAAATTTGTTGAAAATGGGCCATCATGGAGTTATCACCCAGTTTAAAGAAATCCAGACGATAGAGCCCACTACTCTTCTTATTCATCCTGAGATGCAACAGGTCTTAAATCGCCACCAGTAGGTATTTGACAAACCTAAAGAGATTTCACCCTCTCGAGAGGAAAATGGTCATAGCATCACTTTGGTCCCAGGGGCATAACTGTTGAATGTGCACCCATATCAATATCCTTATGCCCAAAAGAATTAAATTGAAAAAATCATCAAGGAACTCCTTGAAGCTGGTGTTATTCGTCCTAGCATCAGTCCTAATTCATCACCAGTGATCATGGTGCTCAAGAAAGATGGGGAATGGTGCATGTGTCCAAACTTCAGGGCTGTCAACAAGCTCACTGTCAAAGACAAATTCCCTATCCCGGAAGTTGATGATCTCCTTGGTGCTCAATTCGTTACTAAGATAGATCTCCACTCTGGATATCACCAAATATGCATGAAAGAAGTAGACATTCCCAAGACTTCTTTCTGAACTCATGAAGGCCATTATGAATTCGTAGTCATGCCATTTGGTCTCTACAATTCCCCATCCACTTTTCAAACCCTCATGAATCACCTGTTGAAACCATATGTCCAAAAATTTGTCCTCGTTTTCTTTGATGACATTCTCATCTACAGCCTAACCTGGGAAAAACATCTTGAGCATGTAGACCTGCTCTTGCAACTTCTCCAGAATCACAAATTATTTGTCAAATTGTCCAAGTGATCTTTTGGCATGGAAGAATTTTGGTATTTGGGCCACATTGGGGTCGTGAAGGTGTCCAGGTGGATGCCAAAAAGATACAGGCAATGCAAGATTAGCCCCAACCAAAAACCTTGAAGAGTTTGAGGGGATTCTTGGGTCTCACCAACTACTATCACAAATTGGTTTACAATTATGGTCGCATTTCTAGACCCCTCACTAACCTTCTTAAGAAAAATTCACTCCTCTGGACTAATGCAACACAGTAGGTGTTTATGGCTCTCAAACAAGCCATGTGTTCCACTCTCGTATCGATCCTACCCGACTTCACCAAATCTTTTGTGATTCAATGTGATGCTCCAGGTAATGGTATTGTGTTGTCTTAATGCAAGAAGGTTGACCCTTGGCTTTCACCAACCAAGAACTAAGTGGGAAACATCTGAGACAATATACCTATGAGAAGGAGATGATGGGCATCTTACATGCAATAGATACCTGGCGACCATACTTATTGGGGCGATGTTTCCAAATCCGTACAGACCATCAAAGAGTAAAATATTTTTTGGAGCAACGTCTATCCTTACCCCAGCAAAATAAATGGCTAGCCAAAATGTTGGGATATGATTATGAGATAATTTACAGGAAAGGGTGTGACAATGTAGTAGCAAATGTTTTATCACGCCAATTTTAGGATGACAACACCCTGCTATCAATCTCTCTTCCCATACCCGATTGGATTGAAGAAGCCTGCAAGGAATGGTTTCCACACCCCTCTCTCTCCCAACTCATTAATGTCTTCAGAACAGATCCTAATTCCTCATTTGGCTACTCTTAGAAGGATGAGATTCTTCTCTACAAGGATAGAGTAGTTATATCATCGAAGTCCACCCTCGAAATACGCATTTTGGCAGAGGTGCACTCATCTCCCACTGCAAGACATGTCAGATTTCAGAATACTTATGCTTCTCACTCATCATTCTTTCTTTTGGAAAATCATGAAAATTGGCATTCTTACTTTTGTAGTTGAATGTGAAGTGTGTCAACACCATACAGGAGAAATAGTCAAGTTATTAGGCACCTTACAACCATTAGCAATCCCTGCCTCCATATGGATGGATGTTTCTATGGATTTCATTATTTTTCTCCCAAAGTCAGGCAACAAATCGATCATCATGGTGGTTGTGGACAGACTTTCTAAATATGCTCATTTTTGCGCTCTACCACACCCATTTACCCCCACTTTGGTGGCTCAAGTTTTTATGGACTAGATATTCAAACAACATGGCATTCCCACCTCCATTTTGTCTAATGATGATCTGACATTCACCAGTAAATTTTGGCAAGAACTTTTCAAGCTACAAGGCACCCAACTCCAACTCAGTACTTTGTATCATTCCCAAACTAATGGTCAAAATAAAGTAGTCAACAAATGTATGGAGACATATCTAAGGTGCTTCACTTTAGAAAAGAAACATCAATGGGTACATGGCTACCTTTAGCTGAATGGTGGTATAATACTAACTGTCATGCAACCACCAAGATGACTGCCTATGAAGTAGTGTATGGCTAACTCCCACCTTCACCTATTTATTATATTCTGATATGCTCTAAGGTGCAAGTAGTGGATCAACTCCTACAGAACCATGCAGCCATGATAGCCTGTCTCAAAGATAATCTCCATCAAGCTCAAAATCAAATGAAGAAACAGGAAAACCAACATCTTTTAGAGCGCACATTTCAAGAAGGGGATTAGGTATTCCTGCGGCTTAAACCATATAATAAAACATCACTCAAAGAAAAAGGATGCCAAAAATTAGCTCCAAAATTATATGGAATTTATCAAATACTTCAGTGCATTGGAGCAGTAGCGTACAAGCTAGCCTTGCCACCAACTTCAAAAATCCATCCAATCTTCCATGTATCATGCCCCAAGAAAGTGGTGGGGAACAATTGTAGAATTCAAACTAGTCTACTTGAATTGGATGAAGAAGGTTCACTCTGGCTCCAACCTAAATAGGTCCTCGATACCCAAGAATTACATATGCACGGCCGCATGATCAAGGAAGACCTCATCATGTGGAAAGACACCTCTCTAGAAGATGCCACATGGGAACCATCCACTATTCTTTAGCAACTTCCGCAGCTTCAACGTTGAGGACAAGGCTACTTTTGACGTGGGAGGGCATGTTAGGGTCCAACCCTAACCCGTTTATTTATGTAATAGGGTCGAGTCATAGTTATAGTCAGTTAAAGAGTCAATAAAGCCTTTATTAATAATTGTAAATTGTTGACCCACATTTAAGAAAGGGACCACACTTAGTTACAAATGGGCCATGGTATTAGATAGATGGTATTGAGAGAACCATGGTAATGACCCATGGTATTGTATGTATGAATCCTATATAAAGGATAGAGACTCCCCATTGAGAAATATCAAGTCTTATTTTTTAATCGAGCTCTCCTCTATTGGAGGTTGCCCCCTCGAAGACGCAAGTGAACATTGCTTTCATCTCTGAATAATAAAATACTTGCTATTTTTTTCATTTTGTTTTGTGTTCTGGATTGTATTTCTTCACATATTTGGTATTCTGGAATTTCTCTCTAGTCAAGAGCATAACAAACCTACTCTTCAATTGATCCCACATATTGAGTAGCTGCCAACGCACACTATAGTTGAGCCATTTAGGAAGAAGTGTCACAACTCCTATCTATTGCCTGAGATATTCAAAGGGTTCTCTTGCAAGTGGCCTAGTAAAGATATATACAAGATGGTCTTTAGTGACCACATATTCAATTCAAACAAAATTAGATACAACCTACTCTCTTAAAAAATGGAACCTGATAGGGATGTTCTTGGTCTTTGAGTACATGACAAGATTCTTAGAGATACTGTTGGCACTAGTATTATCACACATTATTGGAATAGGGCTAGTGAACTCTACCTTAATGTCCTTCAAGGTTAACTTCATCCATAGAATTTGTGAGCAACAAGTGGCAACTACAATATACGTTGCTTCAGCAGTTGACAAAGAAATGGATTTTTGTTTCTTGCTAACATAGGACACTATGCAATTTCCCAAAAATAATAATGCACAAGAGGTGCTCTTCCTATTATCAATACTTCCTACCCAATCAACATCAGTATATGCCTCAACTTAAAATATCTACTTTTAGCATACCATAGTCCATAATTAGTCGTTCCTTGAATATATTTGAAAATCTTTTTGATAGAAATGACATGACTATCATGAGGAAAATCTTGAAATATGGCCACAAGACCCACTTCTTGCATGATGTTTGGTCTCAAAATTATGAGATACAACAAGATTCCTATCATTAATATATACTCAGTCTGATTTACCAATGGTTTATTATCTTATTTGCACAATTTGCATCCTGTGACCATAGGAGTGCTAACTCGCTTGAAATCTTCCAATTGAAACTTCTTTAGAGTTTCTCTTAGGTACATGGTTGGGAGATAAATACCCGATTTTTTGACTAAGAAATTTGTAGTCCTAAGAAGAAGGACAATTCTCCAATCATGGACATCTCAAACTCTATCTTCATATATTTTTCAAATTGTTGTCCCAATTGTTCCAGATCGCTGCCAAATATTATGTCGTCCACATGCACTACTACAATTAGTAGATGATCATATTTAGACATTATATATAGATTGTTGTCTACAGTACCTTTCTTAAATCCTTGTTGCTAAAGGTATCGATCCAGACTTACATACCAGGCTCTAGGAGCCTATTTGAGTCCATATAAGTCCTTTTTCAGTTTGCACACAAGCACTTCATTTTCGATGAGCTTGAATCCTTCAAGCTTCTCACTATAAAATTCTTCTTCTAGATCTCCATTGAGAAATGTCTACACATCCATATAATATACATTGACTTTTTTTATTACTAGAAAAGGAAAGAAAATTTCTGATAGCTTCTAGTCTAGCTACTCGTCCAAACATTTCCTAAAAATCTATCCTTTCTATCTTGGCATATCCTTTGTAAACAAATCAAGCCTTGCTCCTAATTACTCGACCCTGCTCATTTAGCTTATTTTTGAAGACCCATTTTGTACCTATGACATTTTTCTCCTTGGGTCTTGGAACAAGATCCCAAGTTTCATTCTTCTTAATTTAGTAAAGCTCTTCATTCATAGCTCTCCCTTGAACTTTCCTTCACTTGTGTCGCTGAGGTTTTTAGGCTCAACCTAAGATAGTAGAGCAACATTTTCACAACTTGAACTACCAAAAATTTTCCTCCTAGTCTAAACATGAAGTCTTTGATCTCCAAGAATTTGACTATCAAGGTGTTCTCTCTGTACATACCTGGAAGGTGTTTTAGGCCTTGGAATTATGCTCATTTACATGTCTTCGTTATTTGAATTTGTTTCATATTTATCTAAGGGCCTAATGTTTGAACACTCTTCTCCATCTGAGTTCATGTTTCCTTTGTAGGACGTAGGTTGTAAAGCCATTTCATATACTACTACATTAATGCAATCCTCAACCCTCTTTGTTTGTTTGTTGTAACACTTGTATCTTTTACTTCCACCAGAGTACCCAAGTAATATACCCTCATCAACATGTGAATCAAAATTTCCAGGATTTTTATCATTTCTTTTGATAAATCATTTTCTCCCAAACACATTATAGTGTTTAACTGATGCATATTTCCCCTTCCAAATATCATAGGAAGTGTTATCAATATTAGTCTTGAGTTGTGTTCTGTTTGATGGGCACAATGTTTCTTGTGTTTCTTCTCCCCAAAATATGTGAGGTACATCTACTTCATCCATCATAGATCTGGCCATTTCTTTGATTATTATCTTTTTTCTCTCAACTAATCCATTTTGTTGTGGAGTTCTAGCCATGGAATATTCCCTCCTTATGACATGCTCTTAACATAACTCTTCAAATCCTCTTGAAGTGTATTCTCCTCCTTTGTCTGATCTTAAGCACTTGACCTTGAGATCCTTCTGATTTTCTACTTGAGCTTTAAATTTTTTATAGTGTCTAAACACTTCTGATTTTTCCTTTAAGAACATGATCCAAGTGGCCCTGGTAAAATCATCAATAAGAAACATAAAATACCTTTATCCTCTTGGAATTTTTTCTCTAGTTGGGTCACATATATCTATGTGAATTAGCTCAAGTGTTTAGATGTAGAGAACTCTTTTGTCTTGAAATGAGTCCTAGTTTTCTTACCAAACTAACATGACTTGCAAATTTAATTATCATGCCTTGACATTCTTCGAAAACCTCTTACATCTCCTAGGTTGCGGACTCTTATCAAACTGTCAAAATTCATATGACCAAGTATCCTGTGCCATAACCAGGCTTCACTAGACTTGATCAAACAACTGATTACTTTGGAGTCATCAAACACATATACATTATTGTGAGTTATGACTGCTTTTCCCACCAAATTTTTGTTTTCTTCATTTCGGATTTCATAGTCCTTGGATCGAAAGGTCACATTAAAGCCATTATGACAAATATTAATTACACTAAGAAAATTATACTTGAGACCTTCTACATAAAACAAGTTTTTGGCCTTAGTATTTTCATCAATATTGGCTATGCCCTTACCCTTAATTCTTACTCGAGAATTGTTGTTGAAAGTGACATTGTTCCCTCTATCCTTTTCTTTTTGCAACAGAAATTTTCTCTTATCCCTAGTCATATGATTGTATAAACCACTATCCACATACCATTTGTTTTCTTGATTATGCGTTGATAGAGAAATTCCACATTCGACGTTATTTCTAGATTTTTGTTTCCAATTCTGCTTGTCTTTTCAAAAAGTTGGTTTCCAAATGTTTTGAGACTTAGATGGATATTCAAACTTTCTTCTACACTCACTTTCCTCGTGCCAAAAATTATTACATTTGAAACATTCAACATCATTCATTGGGGGAGAGAAGGCATTTAGATTTATGAGAGTAGAGTTTTGAGATCTAAAATTTTGATAATTATTGTATCTAAAATTTTCATCTGTTTCAACTTTGATATTTCTACAATCAATAACCTTATGTCCAAAGATGTGACATTTATAAAAATGATCATTAAATAAATGATATTACCTAAAGTTTGAAGGTTCATGAGTTTGCGCATGAAGGTGCCTATGTTGTCTGCATGATTAATTCATTCTCCGTTGGTGTGGTTCCTTGGGGTAGATGGAGTTATTATTCTGGTGATGGCATCCTCTCTAGTTTGCCCCCTTTTTGTATTCGTTGATTCTTACTCGATATATATTTGCATAGCTTTCTGGTTCCTCAAATCATGCGAACCTGAAGTTCATATTTCCCATAGAATATTCTTGTGGTCTTGAGGATCCCAAGCCTATTTTGTTTCTTGAAGACCTTTGACTGCTTAGAATCTAATCTAGCTTTCTTGTTCCTTCTACAAAATTTTCATCTATGTCTTTCTCGGTCTTCATTTTCTCAAGATCCTTCCTTAGAGAAACGACCTCTGCCTCAAGACTGTTACAGTTCTCTTCCCATTCATGGATCAAATCTTAAAGAAAATATTCCTTTTGTTTAGCTACTTCTAGTTTGAATTTCAAGGACAAAATTTCATCTTTGCATGTTTTTTAAATCATTTCCTTCTTTACCTTGAACAACTCCTATTTTAATTTTTTTCTCTATTCTTATAGTTTCTCACATGCAACTTGTTTTTCTTCTAGTAGAAGGGCTAAACTTGATTTTCTTTTAATGGCTCCCTCATGTTTTTATTTTGATGAATAAACTCCTCATTGTCAAAATTGTACATACCTTCTTCAACACACTGTAGTTGTTTTTTTATTTGCTTGTTCTTTATCCTTTCCTTCTTTAACTCATCAAGAGAATTGATGACTTTCCCTTCAAATTACACTACTCCTTCTTATTCTTCCTTTTCAGAGTCAGTAATATTTTTTTTCTTGGAGTCTGCTCCAAATACCATAAGTAAATACTTATCTCATCTTCTGAAGAGTTTTCACTATCTGAATCTGGTGTTGAACTATCCTCTTTGGAATAGAGCCCAATTTTATTATAGAACTTATTTTGATGTTTCTGAGATTTATTTCTAAATTTCTGATCATATTCCTTTTCAAGCCTTGCTTTGTAAGGGAGCTTGGAAAAAAAAATGTCACTCTCCCATAGTCAAAACATTTAAAGGGAAACTTCCCTTTATATTTTCCTGATCCATGCTTCAGTTTCCTAGAAAATTGAGCCATCTCTTGATCAAATTCACATATGGAGCAATCTTGATGATCTTTTTTTCTCTTGGCCTTCTTGGAAACTTTGAATTCTACTTCCTTGGTTTAATACTTCTCTCTTCATACTCTCATCTTATACGCTATGAGAGTACCAAGCAACTAGGTCCATCTTGCAATTCATTAAATTATTCATTTCTTCAATAGCAGAGACTTTGGCATTAAATCTCATGGCTAGGGATCGTAAGACCTTTTGAACAATCATATCATCTAACTTATTCACCAAGTCCTTTAGTTGTATTGGTTACTACATCAACTCTGAGGAAGTATTCTTTTATGCTTTCTTCTTCAATGATTTTTAAGATTTCAAACCTCATTCGGAAGGTTCGAAGTTTGGTCTGCTTGACTTTGTCATCTTCTTCATGAATCTTATTGAGCTTCACCCACACTTCCTTGGCAAACTTACAGTGCATAACCTTTATGAGTTCAAATTGACTAAGGCCAAAGAGAATCACATTCTTGGATTTAACATTATTTCCATACAATTTTTTACCATCTGCATGAGTGTGAGGGACATCAACGACATCATAATCTACTAGTACAGAGCTCTAGATATCTACTCCTAGGGAGATAAGATAGGCTTCCATCCTAACTTTCTAGAATGCATAGTTTGTCCCATCAAAGACTCGTGTCCTTCTTAAGTATGCATCTTGAATCTCTTGCCTAGACATAATTCCTTATCGATCTACCTTCCAGTGCTTAGATACTTCCTGAAGGAACTTGGCTCTTATACCAATTGTTGGAATAAGGAATTACTGAGGAGGGGGGTGAATCAGTAATAGTGAATTTATTTCAATTTTAAGTATAGTCTTTAACTCTTTTTACTATGCTTAGTTATTTGAGGGGGATTTCATACACACTACAAATGATCAACAAGATAAGGAATTCACATGTACATACAATCCATCACATGAGCACCATATATATAATATATATATATATATATATATATATATATATTATGGTGCTCATGTGATATATATATATATATATATATATATATATATATATATATATATATATATATATATATATATATTGACACAAGTATTTTTTCATGTAAAATCCAAGGGAAAGAGCCACTAATATGTTTGTTATTATGATGTAAATTAGGCACCTACTCAATTACATCAATTTGTTTGTGAGCACCCACTCACAAGAGGCACTGACCCCCTTAAGATAGAACATCTACTTTCCAAGAGGCACCAACCTCTTATGAATGGAAGCCACCACCCGCTCTAGCCACTTTTATACACTCATATAGCTTTCAAACCAAAAATAGGGGTAAATACATATATAGATAAATATCAATCTAGTTCACTACAGTATCATACTTCTACTCTTGATCCTCTATTATTCCATAAGATCTCTTCCTCACATAGAAGCACGTTATCCTCTACTAACTCAATAGCAACACACAACTCGTCCTTCTCCTCTCAAAAACATATACTCTGCTCTAAACCTTCTATTGCAGAGGGTCTTTACATCACTCTACTTCATTTCAACACTTGGGCCAGTTGCTCAAATTTTGCACACATTGCCCCGCACTCTTCAGTACATATGCAATAATATAGTATTACCCTAGTTTCCCAATCGAAATATTGTTTTTTGTTCCTCTATTGCACTGAGCTCAATGTTTTCTTTGTCACCATCAACACTACTTGAGAGTGTACTCCTCACATGGCTCCCCATTCTACTGTTGTGTCTATTTTAAAAAATTTTGTCACTACATTAAAACATGAGAATGTGCTTCATTCACTACATCAACATCCTGTGTGATTCTCCATGCTGAGAATTTAATCTCAGCCCACCTGCACACTCCAATGAGACTATCCATCCGTATTCATGGCTCATAGAGCTCTATTGTACTTCATCATGGATTCTTTGTTCTTCATTTATTTCTATAAGGTGCTCACAGGAGATCAGAGATGACTTTCTTTTAACTTCAAGACAAGCCTAATAGTTCTTTTCTGAGTATCTTGGTCCTCATTTCCTTAACCCAGTGATCTTGCCATTACTACAAAGACACCAAATCTTATACATGTATTTACTCTCTAGCTATCGACCCATTCATCCTTTAACACTATGTAATGCAATATCAAAGCCCTTTGATTTCATAACTTTTATTAAAAAAATGTTAAGAAATATTGAGATTATGATGCCTTTATCCCCAATTGTGTAAACATTAAGCCTATTTTCTACCATAGGATCATTGCTTGTGAACTGCGGTTTCATACTCCTTTGTATTGAAATATTGGAGCTTCTAAGCATCGAGTCCTTCACAAAAAGTAATTATAAAGGAGTTACAAAAAACTCCAACCCCCGAAACTCTTCATAGCACTTAGGTGTTAAGCCTGCTCTCCACCCTTGGTACTTTTGGGTGCCCACGACCATGTGCCAGTCACATCTGAACTCCACCCATCACATCAGAACTTTCCCATTAAAATAATTAGAAAATAGTTACAAAAATTCCAACCTATGAAATTCTGACCTCTGAGATGAGGTCATGTTGATGTCATCATCTCCATGTGGTGTCTCCTTATTGGTGAAACGTGCACCGAGATTTCCCTTGTTAGGCCACCAAAAATGTTGAATGTGAGTGCCATGTGCCCTCCATGCAGCCATCTTCCTTTTCAATGTCTCGGTGTCAATCACCAACTGCCATGTGTCCTATTAGAGGGGACAAAAAGGGTCCTGATGGTTGGCCTTGTCCTTTTGGGTCCCTTTTAAATAAGTTGTCAAGGAAATAAACCGCTGAGGTCCTCGCTTGTTCCTTCCTTGTTCGCAAATCGAGACATTTCTCAAAGAGGAATTTCATTGAGGTTAAAAAGTTCTGAGGTCCTGATATTCCTTCCTCTGATATTTAGGTCTGCACAAAACTTCAAAAACCCAATTTCGTCAATCAATAATTTTTTATCCATAAGTCCATTTTCAGACTTCCACACACTGTTGTAAGCTCTTTTAGATAAATTTTCAATGGAGATGGTTTGATGTGGACTTTGAGCTCATCTGCTACTTGAGAAATGGTTGCAAACTCTTTCTTGTTCTTTGCACCTTGGTCATTCTCTTATGCCTAGAAACTTGTACTCCCAACCACCATAGTCATCATTTTATGGCTTCTCCAATAAGCCTTCTACTATGGTGTTTCTTTACCAGAGACTGAAGCAACCATAGGACTCCCCCTAAGCTTGACACATCAAACATATCAATGCTAACAACTTCTGCCACAAACATTCATGATGATTTGGTTGACATCAACGCCAACACACTTGCATCCACTAGCCATCGAGACAATTCCAATTGTCCAACAATCTGTATCCAAACACCCTTTCAAGTGTTACATCCAATCTCGGCTTAAAAATAGGCTATAAGGTTCTAGTATGTTTATGAGTACTATATCAATTGTTTGGTGAACTTTGTGATCAAAAGATAATCGAATCAAGACATTTGCCAGTTCCCATACCACCTTGATATTTTTTTTTCAAGTTGTACAATTTTAACCTCACATGGTTTCATTTGGGCATTGAGTTTCTTTCACAAGGAAATGAGAATGACATTGGAGGAGACTCAAAAATAGATCATGAAATTATGGATGTTTTGATTAAATATTTGGATGTGAGCAAGAAAGGAGGAGGTTTCTTCTTTTGTGGAGGAGAGTTTTCTGAAGGATGATTCATGACCTAAACATGATCAGTGGAAGATTTATGAAAACTTGTCACATTCCCACTATAAGCATATCTGTCTTTACAAACACCTTCAACAATGTGTTGCTGATTTTTTTGCTGAATTGTAGGATTTTTAAGCAACTCAAAAAGGGACATATTGGCTTCAATTTCTAAATATCTCCGATTGGATCAAATTATAGATTTAACATAAACAAATTGTGTATATTTCCTAGTGGTTTTTTTGAGTTCCTTCCCTTCTCTGATGAGTTGAAATCATCAAAGATAAGATTACATTGGTGGAGTCTTATACAACCCCGCTGATACGACTCTTGTCAATGACTGTGCGCTTTGATATTAATTTAAAGTTTTCTGATATATCTTTTCCTTTCTCACATCCCATTGGCCTCTACTTTAGAATTAGATGAAACTGTGAAAGATTCTACCAGTGCGGTTTGTCTATAGGAGTGTTGGCAGTGACAGTAAGGCTTGAGATGAATATAAGGCTAACTACTAGTTGATCAGATTTAATAATTAGATGAAATAGTGGTAGATTCTGTTGGTGGGGCTGTGTATAATCTTGGCAATGACTTCTGCTGATTTAGATGAAATGATAACGCCGACTACCAAACAAATTTTTGTTTTTCCTACCCTCACAAAGTACTTTCATTTGCTTTATTGCATCCGACCAATAGCTCTAATCACACTAAGAGAGATTCTATCCGTGGGATTTGTGGATTTGGGACAGTATAAAGGAGAATCTGGGAAACAAATAAGTGGCTTGCCAATAGGTATTAAATGAGAGAGGGTTTTATATGTTTACTATTAAATAACAGGCTTGCCAAAATCCAACCTTAGGTATATACAATTTCACTCATTTAATACTTAAATTTCACTCATTTAGGATTTTATATGTGGCTTTGTCAAAATCCAACGGTAGGTATATTAAACTTCACTCATTTAATACACACTACTTTGTTTCAACGGAACTATCAACGCAGTTAGATCAGCCATCTATATTGAATGGCAGAATGTAGACAGTTTCGAAAACCAGTTGTAAATTCTAAGAACAAAATTTAACTCAGAATTCGCGCAGAGGAACATATGACTTCAAAAAAATTGGAGGAACATATGACTTTAAAAAAATTGGTATTTATATCAGCGTATATAAACACGTCCACTTGGCCCTCAAATGTAATATGAGATAGAGAAAGAGATGAACTTTTATATTCATGCAAAAGTCTCAAACGTCATAAATCCAGTGTATTAATGTCACAGGAAATATAAACCACAAGTATCTAGCCTTCGAATGTAATATGATATAGATAAAAATAAATGAACTTTACATAAACAATCTCAAACCATTCGTATTACTCTACATAAATTTACATATTTGGATGTTAGTTATATAGGTAAAATCTCTATCAACCTTTCCAATGTGACGTAACATAGAATATTATATTGCATATATGAAGGAAAACAAATCAGAATATTATATATATATATATAATAGGAATAACTATACAATTTACAAACCTAAGATAACACTTATTATGATATAGTACCTTATTACGATAAATTACATAACACTTATTATGATATATGAAAATATAAATCAAATTAAAAAAAAAAAAAAAAAAAAACAAAAAACTTTATATTAGAAAATATTATGAGTTTATTTTATTTTAAGATTTACATGTATTAGGAAGCATTAAATTATTAGAGGTGAAGAATATTTTTCAATTTATTTTTTAAAAATATATATATAATTATTTCAAAATCTTATTTTTATCAATGTAAAATATGGAGTTAAGAATAATAGTAATACATATATGTAATATGCAAATAGTCAATTCAATATTGAACATGGAAATAATTACACATTTCTTTAAAAGTGAGCTATATACAATTAAAATGTTTTAATCATAACATTTTATTTTCAATTGTTTTTTACAATATGTTTATTTAGTTGATATGAAATATTATTTTCAATTAATGTTTACAAGTGTTTATTTAGTATTGAAATACCTTTTTACCCATTAATATTTCTTTTTAAATATAATATGCGAACTCATTGTGAAAGGAAATAAAAATCTCTCATACTATGATGTATATAAAGCACTTATTGATAGA
>APFE030224193.1:5882-17315 GCA_000404065.3 Pinus taeda | reverse complement strand
TACCTATCATGTTTACTAGTCATTTAATTTATATTACTACCTAGTTAGCTTATTGAAGGATTTTCATTATAGATCCAACTAAAATATAATTTTGATAAATATTCAAAGAATTGCACATCTTTGTAAAAAGGGTCATTCATATCTATAATGAATTTCATTACAGTATCCGAGGGAGATTTGTTTAAGAGGAAGTATATTCATTATTTTTATAAATTAGCTTATTATTAAGATAGTTTACATATGCCATAAAACTAATCTACTTTGGAGCACCAAGATACAAACCACTTAATCCCCCTACCTTATAGGAATTTACCAAAGGAATAATTATCATCTATATGAAAATCACTGCAACAAACACAAGAACCATTGGATTAGTTGAAATGGATGATATTTTATCATGCTACATTTTTTCAGACTCTTTACTTATTAAGATCATCATTTATGTGTGGGATGTAGTCATCATAGCATATTTGGGCAATACCATGATCTCATGGGGTAGGTAAAACACCATTTAGAAATGGGGGTGGATGGCTCTTAGTAGTGACTAATGCATGTACTAATTTAGTATAATGAGTGAAAAAGAGGCCAATGGTGTGGTCCTAAGATCCTATTGATGTTGCAAGGACCAAAAAACTACCATGTTCCTTTTCTAACAAAAAAGAAAAAGTGAAGAGGATCTTACCCTTTTTCCTAGTCAATTTATCCTCACTCAGAGCTTCAACCACCTCCTCTTGACCAATGATTGCATGAGCAACAAAATACTTTGTCTGCCAATATAATTTTAAAACTTTCAAAAAATTTCTATCGTGAGTGTGACTTCAACCCACATTAGGGATGAAGCTCTGGATTTGAGCTTTGATATCCTCAATTGGTAGTAGATATATTTCCTCTTAAACCACATCTTCGAAAATACTTTACCTTTTAGTATATGAAAGTGATACCTTGCTAATAAAGGAGAAAGAGGCATTGAGAGAAAAATAATAAGCAATCGAGGCCAATTTCGACATTATAAGCGGGGTACCATAGAATGATAGAGTGATTTGAAGCAAAGCTACATAAGTTTAGAATAATAATGGGCTAAAGGGTTCAGATTACAAATTGGAAAATAAAAAAGACTTAGAGTAAGTTCTCTATATCACATATAGGTGTAGAAAAATAACTCATAAACCTAATGAGGCATGTTTACTCGAGTGGAATTGATGTATAATAAGGTCCTCCTATTTTCATAATAGTTATTTCCTTACCTTAACATTAGTGTCATTAATACGAGGTGGGTGATGATAAGTGCAAGACATCTTCAAAGCCAAGAATGCAATGCATGTCCGCACCTACTCACATACTTGCAAGGACATATCTTTGTCTCTAATGGGAAGTGGAGGGTACATCGCTAGTGAGGGAGAGCCAATCATACCTCCCACAAGAGGGCATGCATTTCCAATAAACACCTAATATAGGGGAGTTTATATATGTATACTTCTAGTTATTAACTACTCCACAAGGTCAAATGCAGTTCGATAAACTCTATCCTAAAGGAAGAGGAAGTATTTGGATATGACACAACAGAACCCGAACGACTGATGTCCCCATTTCAACCCATAGTACAACTATCGAGATATTCATTTAGTTGAATTATCAACTAAGACCCATTCATTCACTATGAATAATTAATTCTAATAGATTTCATGTAAGGTGACTTACATCATGGTAGATACATGAGCTGTTATCACAAGACAATACCAATCTATCCATGGTCATGCTTCAAGGCATAAATAAATTATCAATGATATATAACTTAGTTAAGTTGAATTATTTGGTTCAATCTACATGCATTTTTTAATTACTTAATGATGGATGTTTACAAAAATGATCCATAAATTATTTTGGATATTCCATTGGAAATTTCTTCACAATAGATTTATTACAATAATATGGAATATATATTATGAAGGATTAGCTCCTTTAGATTTTAGATCTGTTATTACTAGTTTTTTGTTGTTTATGGATACAATAGAGAAAAAAATAGAGAATAAGTAAAATAAAAGAACTCACAAACCACAATGAATTTCAAGATATGATATGGGAAACCCCTTACAAAGAAAATCTAATTAGACAATGAGGTATTTCTGTTCTCCTTTGTCTAGAATGGAGATAGTGAAAATACAAAAGAGCATGCAATATTTAAGGAATTATTGAGACATATAGCAAATGGGATGCTACAGAATACAAACTCCCTTTGTCATTATATCTCTATATCCATGTAAGATACTTTATTATATCATGGAACAAAATGCATTAGAATGGAATGAAACCCTTCTTCTTCCTAGCAGTCTCATTATAACATTATATGATAACTAAATAGGGGTTAGATTTAACACATTAAACCCTCAATATGTCTTACAATTGAACCCTTTTAGACTATTCTTCAAAGTCCCCATGTGGCTAGACCCTTTTCCATAAGTAATAGGGGATGGTGTGGCATCCTCTCAAATTATGGTGGTCAATCATGATAGGTTAACTTTTGAGAGGCATACATTTCTCATATGGGTTCTAATTACAATGATTCTTGTAATTGGAAATGGATTAATGCATGGATTATGGGAAATAGGTCCAACAATTTTGGGATGACAACATGTGGTCATTTATGGCCTCAAAAGGAATCCTAATTCTTTTCACTCCCAATTTTCCAAATTGGGACCACTAGGAAAAATAACTCTACAAGGGGATTTCTCCTATTTTTTCCACTCTAAATTGTTAAGATGGATGAAAAATAATATAACGATCCAACTCAAATAATACTTTCCCATTATGGGAGGATTTTTCTCCCTAAAATATTTTATTAAATGAGGTGAGCAAAACATTCATCTACGTTCTCCCATGGGTACCCTTTAGCCTTGCATTGTGACTGGTGTTGCCACCCAATTTTCCAAAGTTCATGCTATTATTGTGTTTTATTTCTAGACATACCCTATAAAAGTATACCATCTATCAACTATGCCTAAGCATCTAGTGCAAAATCAAATATAGAAGGTAGGATCCGCTCCTCTTCTTGATCCAACAAGGCTCATAGATTTTCATATTTTCCACATTGAAAACTAATTAAAGGTACATATATAGGGGTATATGAGTTTATAGGTTTTTTCTACCACCTTTTCCAGTATCTCAAAAGCACCATATCATATCAGCCTTGATTTTCTTACTAGGACCTTGTGGCTTTTCCTTATTCAAATGAAACCATATTATGTCTCCCACCTTGAATAACTTTTCTATTATCTATAGATCTTGCTTGAACTTGTACATTTCCTACGAATTATTCAATTTATCCTATACTTATTGATGGATCTTCTTGATCTTCTCAACTAATTTCTCTACGCCTAAAGCATCCCTAGGAGATACTCCTTCACACATATTTTATATCCATATGCAATATCTGAAGGTCAATGTGGTATATATCCAAAATAAGTTTGAAATGGGGACTTGATAGTAGAAATGTGGATTTCTCTATTATACGAGTGTTGTATATAGTCATATTTTCATCCCAAGTTTTCAGATGCTTGTGATTGCAACCCATCAAAATTTTCATCAAAATCCTATTGATTGCCTTAGCTGCACCCAATTGGGTCCTCAAATGCATCAAAAATATTAAAAGAACCTTCCTATGGGGAGGAATGCATCTCAAGTAGTGGGAAAGAAATACTAGTTTGAACCCAAGCAATAGAGTAGGACAATTCTTTAAGGGTTCGGGAGAAAAGATTTTGAAACGTTTCTTGGATTTTTTCTCTTACAGAGAGGAGTAGAGCTCGATGGTAGCTATTTTTTGAATCCATCTTAAGGTTGGGAGGACCGTGCGAGCCCTTCATGAATTCCCAAGAAAATCTTAGATATGTGCTTTGTTATATTCAAGTTACTATTGAATAGGTATGATTGAGAAAATATAAAAATATATTTGAGTCTACATCTAAATATTTAATTATAATATCATGACTATGTAACATACAATTATATGAATGAGTATTGGTCTATCCATTCATAACTTGTAATAAGTCAAGAATAGATTTCAAGTTACAGGTAAATTGTTATAACAACCAAAGATCGTTCATAGTGGTCAAGGTGTTGGATGTGGAGCTTGATTATCTTCATGATTCAGAGGTCTTGTTTTAGCCACGTTTGGATCTCAGTCCCCGATGATTGGGTGTGGGAGGGATTTCCCCCCTCACTATTACTACCTGGAGTGCTTGGATGGGTCGGTTGCATGTTTGGAATCCCCCTGGCCGAGGTTCTGGGGCAACACCCCCCAAATCTAAAAGTAGATGAAAACATTCCTTGTAAACTATCATAATTTCATAGTCAATCTGGGTCATTCATTAGGTGAATGATCTAACAGTAGAAGTTATTTTTAATTTAGGGCTTTTTCCCTAGAAGGAAACCCCTCAGTTTATATGAGGGAATTGTATTGTGGATGTGTATGATTATTCTGAGCGAGAACGAGAGAGGATGCTATGTGAGAGCGAAGAGGAAATTATAGCGGATCTATTGTAGGTTGTATCTCTTTATTTTGCTGGATAATATAAAATGAGGGAATGACTATTTCTCTGTGGACGTAGCCCAAATTGGGTGAAACATGTAGATATGTCTCTCTTGTTTTACATGTTTATGTATTTCTGTTTCTGCAATATTTTATGCATTTCATTTCATCGTTAATTCATTTCTAACAACCGTATGAGTGCGTGACATAAAAACAACTATTCACACTTCATAGATTTTACTAGAAGTACCCTGAGAGCCATTGTCGTTATTGGTGGTTTCTCTCGCACTTGTTAATGATTCACATCATTGACTGGTAATCAAGTGGTTTATACCATGTTCAACTACGAGATATTCAACTGCATGGTTAGATTCATACTATGGAACAAGAGATGGAGATCAAGGCCCTGGATCTAGTCTCATCCATCTAGTCTACGTTGATTTATTAAATATTCATGATTGTACACATAGATCCCTTGATGGTTGCGTCCATACTATCTTGGTTATTGACATGGATATTTATATGTATTTTTGTACTAATTCTTTGAGACATTTATGCCCTAGGAAATCCTTCCTTAGAAATGATTATATATTGCATTGTAACATTTGATTGATTGTTTTACGTCTCCAACTGTAGTCTCTAACCTAAACCTTGGCATGGTAAAGTGCTTCAGTCATCAAATATCTCTTATGAGTTTTCACTTTAGGTTGAATTTTGTTACACGTCATTTTGTCACATTAGGCAAATGACCATCAGGTTGGATCTTCTTTTATTCATCAATGTGTTCCAAAGAATCCCCTTACAAGGCCAGAATCCAAGCTATCCCAAAGAAAATTAAATTCCTATATCCCAAGGTTCAAAATTCTATTTTTGGCTTCATGCATAGTTCCCTAGTAAATTTATGTGGAAATGCATAAAGGTCCATTAGAAACTATGCATATGTTCACTCTATCTTACACTATGGCCTGTACACATGAATTAACACATGTAAAAATAAAAAGTAAATTCTAGAAGCGTTGTTAGTCGAATCTTTACCAACTAATAAGCTTCGAATGGATGTCTATTCAACCCCGATCGCTCCCATCATGGAGCTACCCCCTCTCTTTGTGGAACCCCTATCCCACCATTAGTGGATCTCATCCCTTGGGAAATGAATCCTAAACATCCCCATATTGGCCTATAAAGCTAACACGAGCTTGAGGATTGATGAGGATTGTTGGAAGTAGGCTTATGCTACAAAAATAAGGCTAGGAGGCTATTCATTCAACGAGAGGATTTGAAATTGTGAGAAGGTACTTGTAACATCAAGGCTTTCAGGTTGTAATTTTATCCTCCATTTTATTAATATTACAACAATTGTTCTTTCCCAATTATATCTTCTTTGATATCCTTTGTTGGATTCCTTGATCACCCACATAGGTTATGATTGCATATTGATCAATTTATGATATATGATTGAGATATTTAGTTAATTTATCGTTTATGCTATATAGTGGATGTTTTGATCTTGTGCATGTTTTTTTATGGACATCTCATTTAGTCAATCATGGAGAAATTGTGGGAAGTGTTGGAACGATCTCTAAAGCATCGAGGAGAAGTGAACGGTCGAAGGCACAAAAAGGGACTTCATCAGGGATTTCAATTAAATGGTAAGTGACCTCTCTCATGTTGTTTGTTTCAGTCAATCGTAAGCTAGGGAAAGTGTTACACAACATTTTGTCACTATCCCCGTACTCCCTATTCCTTGATCCTGGAGGACCTCTACAATGAACCCCGCATGATTTGCCTTCAATGCTTTGCCTTCATGAATAAACTCCCATTATGTCCCTCTTCATGAGCATATCATTTCCCTTTTGCACCATTTCCCTTGAAACTTCTATTTTGACCAATTTACAATATCAGCGCTAATGGCCTTTATCTCCCCCGCACCGATGTGCAAAGATTAGCATTATTCCCCATGCCGATTGGTGCGATTGAGCTATGTTCCAGTCGTACCAGTCTTGTTATGGAAAATTTTTTAAATTAGAGTTAAAGCTTCCATCTCTAAAAGCTCCATAACGGAAGTCTGGTAAATGGTTTAGCCGGATGGGTTCATGGATGATAGTTTGGGCTCCTTTCCCCTATAATGATGGAAACACTTCAAGGGATAAGTCCTTCTCCCATGAGAAGAGGATCCATCTGCCATCCATCTTTCCTATATAAACTTCCCTTCTTCCCAAGCACAAGCTAGTTAGAGTGTTGGCTGAGTATGAGTACACTATTTTGATTTGACAAGCAAGCTATTACTAGTTGTAGCCATCTAGTTGTGTGAAGGAGAAGTGTGTTTGGTTTGGGGTGAAGCATAAAAGGGAAAATTCTTTAAACTATTGGTGTTTGAAGCCATCATTAAGTGCCAACAGAAGTGTGTGGGAACCTGCTCTTGTTAGAGGAAGACTGCGACGTCAAGACAAATAGTTGTAATCTCTCTTTAATATTTTTTTTGGTAGGTAAGCACCCATAGATGATTTGAAACAGTGACCTATCGCAAGGAGTGCATTAACAATGCACCCATTCACCGTCAATCCAAAGCCTCATGGGCGAATCTCTCTTTGATATTAATATATGCAACTATCGATTGATTTCATACATGTTTTGTAATATTATATATTCATGTCTTGATGCTCCTTAACTAATTAAGTAGGTTGAATTGCAATTTGTCTTTTATTAAGTTTGTGTGTTGTTGTTGTTTACTTGTTTCTACAACTTGAGGAAGGAAGCGAGAGATTGCTGGAGTGAGTAAGCGAGGATATCATCAAGCAAGATGAGCAACCAAGGGCTAGGCCCTCTTGATTGATCCTAACCTAAGGAAATCTTCCATAGAATGTACCTATTGTGGCTAGACCCATTATCTGGCTAGATGAATTCATTCATGTCTGCACTTATAATTTTACTTCACCATAAATTGGTGACTCTAGTGCGCCATCTGTAGATCGCGTGGTGCAGGAGGATTAACCTCAATCAACTGATACTGGAACAGTGGCATTCGTTCCAGGAAAAAGGTCACAAGTACTGATCTAAAGCCAAATTGCTTTAGATTTTCTGCTTTCGCCTTGGACAACTGGTGCTTGATATACATCTTCATGGCCTCTGCCCAGTTGAAGATCTTGGGAGCTATGAAGTCTATAGTATAAAGGAACTTCAATTGATTGGTCTCATGTTCCACCTGGAACCTCGCCACTCTATTGATGGTCAATAGAAGCACCCTCAGTGTCAAATCCTATACACTGGAAATCTCAATCTTCCCGCTCTTGGATTTCAAGGGCTCAGTACAATGCATGGCAAGCAGGGAAGATATGCTTGCCCCAACCAGACATGACCCATAAAAATTCATTGGCTCACCTTCACGAGACAACCCAGTGATGAAGTAAATGTTTGAAGTTGTCAGCTCCATCTCCTAGTCTCTAATGACAAAAATCTTATGATTGATGTCCCAAAGGCTTATCAAATACCAAAGCAATTCGGGTTGGGCCCACATCCCTAGTGTAAGGAAAAATTTGAGGAGCCCGCAAGCCCTCAAAGCTTCCAGGAAATTTGGATCATTCATTGACTGGGTGTCCACATCTTTGTGTTCTCTTTCCTTCCAATCCACCATTTTTAGTGGTTTCTCTCCTGCAAAATCCATTTATTTGAGTCAATCATCAATTATTGGTAAATAAAAATCAAATTTTAATGGTCATTTCTTGAGAAAAAATGTGTTTCCCTATCCAGGATGCCGACGTGCCTGTTTTAGAAATATTCACACCGATCGGCATGGATGGTCATGCAAATAACCCTCAGCCGACGCTATCCCATGCCCAGAAATCGTGTCGACCGAAGGTGAAATTTTTTCTTAAAAACCTCCCTCAAAATCCAAAAAAAATGGTTAAAATCATAAATTAAAAGCATGAAAATGGAGCTCAGGGCTTCGGCTATTACTTGGAACTAACATCTCGTCGATTGGCCTCCTGGATCTCCTGCAATATACTCCAAACAAACTAGGGTAAAAGTGGGTAAAAGTCTTCACTGCAAAGGTAAAAAGGTAAATGGTAAAATTATATTTACTTTTCCCCTATTTATTCATTTTTTCATGAAAATTTCAGGTTTTGTAAATATTTTTGACTTATTTTGCCTCAAGGACTCAATAATACGTTTTGCCTTGCTTGTGCAACGACAGGTGATGGACATTCAACGATGGCGATGAGTCATATTTCAGCTCTTTTCTCGACTTGTTAAACTCATATGAAAAGATCGCGGAGTATTTTTCCCTTTTTGACTCGTTAAAGAGAATCAAAATGGGGGGCCCACTTTCGGCTCTTTTTCGACCCTTTAAAAATGAAAAATGGTCCAGCCCTTGTCATTTCGAACTCGTTAATGGATGCAGAATGTCGTGCACCTAGTATAAGTTTACCCCTTTTTCTGGTTGGGAGGCACTATTTATGGAAAATGTACTCCTTGACTGAAATGGTCAAGTGGTTCTCTCAAGTATTGTTTTCTACCTTTTCGGTTTTGAGATTCCCAAATATACAAAAAGGGGCCATCTGGAGTTTTCTTTTGCGCGTATTTTTCAAACTCTCTAAATATGAAAAATATATCGAGTTACACCTTTATCGAACTCGTTAAACTATTAAACGACATCGGATTCATCACCATGACGGACATGAGCTTCTCCTTCCTAGTGCTCATTAAACTTACTAGGTCAGATTCATCTGAAGGATGAACTTACAGTGCAATAATATGCTATCCCCTTCAAGCTTGCAATTAAAAAATAATTGGGGTACTCGTCAGAAATGGTGGGGGGAAATTTGGAAATGTATCGAGCTGTGTCGGCAGCTCACTCTTGAACAAGACGGTCTTTGCTTCGTGTTGATTTGGGACATCCTCCTTTACATCGTTGACCTTCCTGGGTTTCGTCCGTTCATTTTTTCCTTCCATCGGATCTCTGTTGTGTCACCATGACCACTGATCCTATGGATCCAAAAGCTTCCAAACTTCCATTTATGTCGCCGATATGTTCAAGGGTTGTCCTTTTGCAGTTACAGTTACCTCTGATTCTCTATATCATCCAAATCATTTTTCATCCTCTTGTCTAGCGTCGATGATGTGGGATTCATTATGGCCCTCCTTCAACACAGTGGATTTCCATCGACATCATCTCATTATCTAGGAAGTTGACCGAGAGACTCCCTTCCAATACCTTAGAGATTGCATGCCTTAATGGCAAGTTCTTCACACTCAGTGACAAGGTCACATCTTTGGCTTTTGATTGAGTGATTTCACAGATGTTCAACTTTAGTTCCTGTATTCACATTGCATGAATTGTGTCTATAGTACCTTGAGGGCCATTGCCATTATTAGTGGTTTCTCTCACGCTTGTTAACAATTTACATCATGGACTCGTAATCAGGCAACTTTCTTGCATTTTCGACATCAACACATCAATTCACATGTCAGATAGTGTACTTTGATCAGGTCATGTTGGAGCACAAGACCCTAGACTTAGATCACAAAAGTCCAAGTTGCAAAGTGGTGTGACATGGTTATGATGATATGCATGTCTCTATCAAATGGCTGGGTGTGACCAGAACATGAGTTATCATATGTGATCCTTCTCATTATTGGATGGATGTGACCTACCTTGGTTTCATCATGATCCTCTTTGACTGATTGTTGCACCTAGACTTGGATCCATTTACGTGATCATTCTCCTAATGGTTGCTTCCATGCCATGATTCATGTATCATTTGAAATAAATCTCAATTTATGTATATGTATTTGTAATTTCTTGCAAGTTTTCCGATAGCAGACCGGTTCCATGCACTAATATATAAAGCATTTCATCCCTCGCTCTGACTCGGCCTTCGTGCTTTAGGGGGTATCTGTTACACAACATTTTGTCACTGTCCCTATACTCCCCATTCCTTGATCCTGGAGGACCTCCACAATGAACCGCACATGCTTTGCCTTCATGAAGAAACTCCCGTTATGTCCATCTTCATGAGCAGATCATTTCCCTTTTGCAACATTTCCCCTGAAATTTTTGTTTTTCCCAATTTCTCCCCCGCACCAATGTGCAGAGATTAGGGTTATTTCCCGGACCGGTGTGTAGAGATTAAAACTATTCCCCGCACCGTTTGGTGTGACTGAGCTATGTTCCAGCTGCGCCGGTCTTGTTATGGAATTTTTTTAAATTAGAGCTGAAGCTTCCATCTCTAGAAGCTCTGTAATGGAAGTCTAGTAAATGGTTTGGCCAGATGGTGTTGAGGATGACAGTTTAGGCTCCTTTACCCTATAACTATGGAACTACCTCAAGGGATAAGTCCTTCTCCCATGAGAAGAGGATCCATCTCCCATCCATCTTTCCTATATAAACCTCCCTTCTTCCCAAGCACAAGCTAGTTAGAGTGTTGGCTTACTGTGAGTATACTATTTTGGTTTGACAAGCAAGCTATTATAAGTTGTATCCATCTAGTTTTATGAGGGAGAAGTGTGTTTGGTTTGGAGTCAAGCCTGAAAGGGAAGAGTCTTTAAACTATTGGTGTTTGAAGCCATCATGAAGTGTTAACAGAAGTGTGTGGGAACTTGGTCTTGTCAGAGGAATACTGCGATGTTAAGACTAATGGTTATAATCTCTCTTTGATATTAATATATGCAACTATCGATTCATTTCCTACATGTTTTGTAATATTACATATTCATGTCTTGATGCTTCTTGACTCATTAAGTAGGTTGAATTGCAATTTGTCTATTATTATGTTTGTGTGTTGTTGTTGTGTCATGCAGAAAGAGTTAATCTTGCGGACAAAACCAACCTCCCTAGAAGCTTAAGGCTTTCTAGTGACAAACAAGACAATTAAGAACAATCCTTCTCTAAATATGCATTTACCATACAAGAA
>APFE030224192.1:0-46527 GCA_000404065.3 Pinus taeda | reverse complement strand
TAAGCATTAGACTCAACATAAACATCTGTAAATTTAATCCAAATCTGTATGGTTTTGCCACTGAGACTAAATATACCATCATGGTAGCTTGATGATGGTTCAAATATACAAATGATATGAGTAGTAAATGAGCAGATACATGTAATTTGAATAGCAATTGCAATGCAAAATTTAATTTACTAGGAGATCATTTGAGAGAGTTGTGTTCTTGCAATAATGGACCAGAGAAATGCCAAGCAACTGCTATTGCTAAAGGGCAGTAATCGAACAAATAATTAGTGAATAAGATGATCAACATTCACAGAATGTTATTTCTGTGTTTTTAGATCAGACTGAATCATAGATGCAGGTGAAAAATGCAAGATAAGGTATACTAATGATCTAGATTCTATCAATCACAGAGATGTGGTTCAATATCCACCAAAATTCGAAGAAGTGCTTCAAGTCTTGTGACTAAAGAATCTGTTTCCTATTACAAGATTATAATCAATCCTATGGAAAGTATATTATCTACAAAGTGGATGCCTTTTAACCAGTTAAGGCCCATGAAGAAATTGGTCATGAATAGTCAATTATGGGTAGATTATCACCATCCAAGATTACAAGATTATATATATTTTTTTCAATGACTCAATGAGTCAACTCAAGAAAATGAGATAGTGGTTTTTACCATGCGAACAGAGAACCAAAGAATTTGATGTCTATAATGATGCAGGAGAAAAGGAATGAGGAACTAATGAATGCACCAAGCCTTTATACCAACGTTATTTCGCTGTCAAGAATCCGATTGTTGTAGCTTATTGCCAAGAATATATTAGTCCTTAGCTACCAAATTGGATAGCTAATTAAAGAAAAACTGCAATGTGATGCGAGTCACTAGATGATCCAATCAATCCCCTAATTCACTTTTCAAATGATCATTGAATGCAAGATAAGGAGTACTAATGATTTAGATTCAAGCTTAGTGCAAAGGTAATATATCACGGTAATTGTCAAGATCAGACCTATATCCAACCTCTAAAAATATCATATGATGTTATGTGCTAGGATAAATTGAAATTATGTGCTATAGAGTGAAATATTTTGAGTATCTGTTTAAGTAATCATAACTTATGTTAGAGGAATTAAATGGACTGTTTTTAACAAAATAAATCATTTAAACAATTTATTGAATGTATCTTGAGATTCTTATGGCTATTAAATGATTAGTCTAAGAAAATTTAAGAAATCAAACAACCAAAGAAATATTCCACACCATAAAGAAGAGACACTTCCACCCGACCCAAAACCGGATCGGATGACTGGGAAGGTTATCCCTTCCCAACACAAAATAAAATCATTTTATTAATTATATGGCCTGCCTGCAAGCACACCTGCGAAGACAACACCATCCTTTAAATTACAATACAATTAGCCATATTAATTTCCCGGGGAAGACATAACATTGCTGCGTAAGGTCAATGAAACACACTGGTTTAATATACATATATATTAACAGTCCCATATTGCTAGTGTGAATCTTAGAGAAATGGAGAAGAGGAAAATGTGTAAATAAGGAAGCTCTAAAACTCCATAGCTTTTTACCAACAAATGATAAATCCATTTATGCACAAGTGAATCTTGCATGATTTCCAAGTACTTTTTAGATGCGGAACAACAACTCGTTGGCCTCGACTCCCTGCATTTCTTTTCCTGAATTGAAATGGTTTTGGTATCATATGAAACGAAACTTTATGTTTAAAACGGAATGGTTTCTGTATGAGGATCCCTGATGTTGCAGGATCTCTGAACCATGCATTGAACCATGGTTTGGTTACACGTATATACGTTGTTAATGGATAATATTGAATAAAACAATGAACAAAAATGTTGTGTAGCTACGCTACAATTTCACGATATAAATCTAAATAAACTTAATAACCTCACATTCACTAGAGAGCTTGCATAACCTTAATTATCCATGCAATCACTAATACATATACTCATGCATTTATCTCTATATAAAATAACAACCAGGCTTTAAGTAAAAATTTATAATCTGATTACATACAACTCAAAAATCTACTTCTTCTTTATTAAATTAAGATGATATGTAAAAATAATATTTTAAATAATCAAATTTACATTTACCGAATTTTATAAAATTTATTATATCATAAATTAAATTCACATATAACTTATATGGTGAATATATCAAAATATTTCATCCCACTTTTTCAATTAATATTTTATATAATTATAATAATATATAAATTATAAATTAAAACAATTAACGTTGATCCATTTTTTTTATTTCATGGAAAAGCGTAAAATGGAAAAGATTTAAATTTAGATTGACTCATATAATTTAAAAAAAAATGTTAAATATAATAAAACACCTACTTTGACATCAACATATAATAAGGACAATTATAGTATATTTTATGGATGAAATATTTTATAGGGTCTATATTTAAATATCTTTTACTTTATTATATTATTATACTCGAGACTTTCACTCTAAAACATTAAAATATGTAACTCACTCTTTAAAGAAATACACATGCTACTACACGTATTGTACGTGTATCATGTTAAAGCATGAGATTTTAATAATTTTTTTTTTGGCTGAACACTTTGGTTACTCTATAGTGCTAATATTAATAGTGCTAATATTGGTTACTTTGGTTACTTACTGTTAATAACAGAAGAGTTCGAAACCCGCAGCGGGGCTCTGTCGAGATCAAGCTATGATCCCCAGAAGATGTTACCGAGACCGCAAGTTATAGTTCAATTTCTTAGTATAGCTTTGTCGAAAAAGAAATCATAGCTATCATCGAATACACAGGAATTTGTAGTTGTCTATTCTTAAACTACAAAAAAAACAGTAAAATAATACATTATATGCCAATTCCTTCAAAAACAAATAAGAAAATCAAACCTATATAAACCATGAAATGTATAGGACAGTGAAATAAAGTAAACCTCAACCAAAACCAACAAAAACAACCCATCAGAAAATCACAAGACACAGAAGTTCGAACCCTGAAAAAGGCTTAGCAAACAAATAAGAACCCAAATTAGCCGAAGTACCAAAAGACAAGACCCGATGTGTCGATACATTTAAAAAAAAAATGAATCAAAAGAAACATTAAAACAAGTTGGGCAGAAAGAACTTGCAATGTTTAATAATTCAAGGTCTAGGGCAAGTTATAGTTCTAATTCATGTAACTAAGTGACCGCTAAAATAAATAAAAGACACTGCAAAAACAAGGGAAAAGAAAGGCAAATCATTTATTTTCCACCGAAAAAGATAGTTATGAATAACACTAGATGACAAGTGCCAGTGATGAATTTACACTGAAGGCCCCAAAAAGGCTAATGTTGTAACAACCAATAATGGAACAGTACCAAACTACCATAATTTATTGCATTGATAACCCCTTTTGGTTTTATTGAAGAATCAACTGTACCCACTATCCAGAAACCCGAGCAAAACGGACAATTCCATAGAGGGATCTGCAAAAGCTGTTTACAGTTTTCTGTTTTTTTTTTTTTTTTTTTACTCATTGCCCATTCCTTTCACACGATAGGAAGTATCAAACCATCAGTGAACAAAACAGAATTTAGTTACAGCCAATTCACACTCAGCAAGATATTCCTGATCAAGGATTGAACTTCTGGAGACATGACATTCCAAAACCTTTTTTAAAGTTCCAACATAACTCTAGAGACAACTGACAGAATTCTAACATCAATCCAAGCCATTACCCCATAAGGCAATCCAATCTTTCTTTATCAACATTAATTTTATTAGAAGATTTATATTTTTGCTACGATTGTTAAATCCATTTCTAACATGTTAAAGAAGGATTAAGAGTAAAGAAACATTTCAGAAATCAAAGAGGGCAATCTGAGCAGCACCAATCTTGGTAAGCCCAAATTTTCTCTTTTGCATCAAAAGACACTCATACAGGAGTTTTGTTGCGGAAGAATAGTCAAACTTTGGAGCATCCATGAGAAAAACCATGAGGACAGCTGAGTTGGGTTATTCTATCAAGGAGAAACATGCATATGCATTGGTGCAATAATAAAAATACTTCAGAAGTTATATCGGGAATTCCACAGTAATTGCATTTTTGCCTCGTCCTACAGTAAACGATATCCACAAGTGCGTACTAATTTAATTTGTTTGTAATAGCAGTTGCTAGATGAGTAAGATACAACCCTTTGTTGGATTAGCTAATTCAAAAGAAGAATATCTTACTCTAACGACAGCTATTAAAGAACCTGTCCGATTATTAAGATTATGCAACAGCACCGATATCCAACAAGGTAGTTTGGAAATAGCATGTGATAGCCAAAGTGTCGTTGCAATAACGAAGAAATCAACTTATGATGCAACAAAGAGTAAGCGTATCGATGTGAAGTAACACTTGTTGGAAAATGGAGGACCGAGGTGTGGTCAAGTTGACAAGTGCAGATCAAAGAATAATGCAGCTGATGCACTAACAAAGGCAGTGAATGGAGATAAGTTTGTCGTGCAAAGATGTGATTGGCATTCCCATCAATAGTTAGAAAAGCCCAGCAATAGTTTTCCTCATTGCAACATGAGGAAATCTCCAACTGTAAAATGGAATGTACATGGAAGTGCCAAGTTTGTTCCTTGTTTTTAGGAGCACAAAGCGAATGCCCAAATTTCAAAATTGTATGATCTGCAAAAACCAAAACAATGAATAAAGCGGATATATTTGTTTTTTTTTTTTTAGAGTTTTGAAAGGTCTGTCTCCGGGCGACAATATTGAATCAAATCTACCAGAATCATGCATTACCTAATTAAATTAATTAACTTATTTGTTGTGCCACTGGCTAGATTAGAAAGGATTTTCACTCTGGTCAGGAAGGTCTAACGTTTAATCCTAAGGATTTTCTTCGGCACTATGATGTGAAAGGCAGGTAGGAAACGGCTAGGAAACTCGTGTCTCTGTGTACACCATTCATTCGATGACTCTGGAATGAGGCGTACCAACTGACAGGCGCAATTTAATCTTGACGTAGCATATCACCTCCTTTTGGCGGCCACAAGGAAATAAAATTTCTGAATTTTGATCAATACAGCACTGCAATTGATTTATAATTAATTCTGAGATTTCAAAGGTAGCAGCTATAACGTGAATACATTTATAAATAGTAATTGCTTCTGAGTGATTTACACGCAATCATGGCGTATAGATATAACACGCATAACAATCTCAACGCTGTTATGAAGGAATACGCAGTAAATATCACGCAATGGAATGAAACCAATATCCATGAGAAACATCCAAATGTAAGTTAAATGTACTATTCAATATCCATGAGAAACCAACCATGTTTCTCATGCACAAAAATTTCCATGTAGACAGACTCGAGACCAATTACCCATATTGATGGATTCTTAACCAAATTTCACTACAATAGACTGAAGTGAAGGAAACATTTTCCAGATCTAAAAATAAATATAGAAAATACCAAAACAAGCAAACAAAAACCTTCACTGAGTTCTCTGAAGGAGATTATCCATGCAGCGATGAATTCGCTATCTTCACTTGCCTTTTCTACAATGGATTTTAAGCAAATAGTATAAAGCACTAAAACTTTCCCATTCACCTGACCAGTAGAATGGAAGGAAAGCGCAAAGATAGAAGACATGAATGAGAAAAGAAGTCATGAAGGATCAGAGACCTAAATTTTGACGTATTAATTAATTTCACCCATTCAGATTCTATCCTGTAAAATTTAAAGGTAATGATCTATCTCAGATCTCTTGCAGATATGTGGACCATTAAATGGACTCCACAGATGATACAGGTACTGAAAATATTAAATTATTATCCGCTTATAAATTGTGTTGCCTTTAGTATTGGAGTGTTTAATAGTGCAAAGTTTTTAATGCGTGTAAGGTGTTGGGCTTGTCACTATATCGTTGTGTTGTGGTGAAGGTGCATAGAGTGTATTAATGCGAATGTTTTTTAAACCATGAGAACATTCTCATACAAAAAGATCTGACTAAATGGCTAAGATATCTGAGAATACCAAATATTTGGAAAGAGTTACATAAGGCCTTCAGGCAAAAGTTTTGATGAAGATTATGCACTTGACGATACATTCCTAATGTTCAATATAATTGAACCACATGCCGATTGAAGAACAACAAGGGTTTCTCAAGACATAGAAAGATCGCTCAGCTATTTAAGGCTCAATTCAGCACCTTGGGAAACAGTGGGGATAACAGATGATCTTATTTTTAATCCTTTTGATCAGCTTTGAGAAAACACTGACAAATGAACAAGGGCCCATCTTCTAGTAAATAACAGAAAATTAATATCAAAATTTTCAGAATGGTTCAGAACATTCCCGGAAAAAGCCATCATTCAAGAAGCAAAAAAAAAAAAAAAGTTGGTTCCAAAAAGAAAAGGAGATTAATAATTAATGTTAAGTTATTAATTATAATCATTGTGTTTTCCAGAATGAACTTTAATGATAGCGATACACACGCTAAGGGAGAGCTTACAAGAAATATATGGACGTTGTATAGAAGTAAATGGCACATTAAAAGCGTTTCATACTAGTACGTTTGATTTCAGTTGTTTAAAGTGGATATACAACTCTATCGACAAGGAGTTGGATCTGTATGAACTAGCAGGCTTAGAGCTTCCTGTAAGCCATGTGAAGCATATTTTGGAAGATAAACGCTTTTCTCAAAGCTATGAAATTGATGCCTTAGCCAATGCCGAAATCATGTGTAAAAAGAAAAAGAAAAAGAAACAATCTGAAGGTACTATAATACAAGAACATTATGAGGTCGGACAATCTTCAATAGCAAAAGAAGCAGATTATCAAGCAATTTAGCTCAAGTTTATTTAAAAAAAAAAAAACACTAAAGCAAGCCAAAATGGCTGGTCTGACACAAGATCAGATGAGGGAAAAAAAAATTATGCCGCCTCCTCGAAGTAATCAACCTGTACTTTCAAACAAGTCAAGTTGAAATTTCCAACAAAGTATAATTCCGGATGCCCATAGGCCCTAACGATTAAATTCTCTGATACCATATGTAACAGCACAAGTAAAACTAAATTTAAAAAAAAAGGAAAAACAATTATTTCAATGAAATGATACCTGTACTTTCCAGCTGCGAAGTGACCACAAGATTTTGGGGACGACTCTCCTCCCAACCCTAGGCTCAATTGTGCAGGATTTTGCTACAACTGGCCACCCCCGAGCCCTCAATCAACGACTATTGCCAGTATTCCTTTGTCTTAGATAAACTATTCTCCCAAGAGAATGGAAGATCGAACCTGGAACCCCTCCCATCTTCCTCACCGTTCATTAAATAGAACAACATATCAGAAGGGGAACCACATGCACCCCTCCATGTGTCTGCATGCTGCTTTTTCTTTACTTTCCTTTGATTTTTTTAGCTTTCTTGTTTTTCTTTCCTTCTTTTTGATAATTTCTCTTTTATTTGGTTATTACTATTTTTTTATTTTATATTTTGTTATTTTTGGATTATTACTTATTTTTTTTAACTTATCAATTATTATTTATTATGATTATTATTATCTTATTACTTATTATTTTATTAGTTATTCTTATTTATTAATTAAGTGGTTTATTATTATTATTATTTTTTATTATTATTATTTTTTTTGTATTATTTTTATTAGTTCTTATTATTTATTATTTATTATTAAGGGAGGGATGTTACACATCATGGGAAGGAGACTCCATTTTCAATGTGGAAAACATTGAAAAATCTATATTAGAGCAACAACAATCAGAGGAAACTAACACTGAAAGACAAGCTTCAAAAATCAAGTGTGAAAAGGGTGACACGATCTCTACATATCTGAACAAGCTCACCACCCACAGGTATGAGCTTGGAAGTGTAGAGATCATGACAACCAATGATGACATGGTGAGTCTTTCTCTCCTCAATCTTACTAAGAGCTGGCATAGCTACCAAGACTTAGTAAATGGAAGAGAGAAACTGTCAGATTGGGAACAACTTTGGTCGGATCTGATGCAGGAGGAGATAAGGAGAAGCACCAGAGATGGTTCTTCATCCAAGGATGATGAAGAAAATTGCACCTTAGCAAGTAAGAAGGATAAGGATTCTCATCCAAAATCGGGTTCTTCCTATGGTGGGAAGAATTTTTACAAATCGAAAGTGAGATGATTTCATTGTCATGAGGTGGGCCATTTTGCTACAAATTGTCCATTGAAGAAATCAAACAAGGGATCCAAGGAAGGATCAGAAGGTGAGGCACTGGCCTCAGAGTTCGAGTTGGATTTCACCCTCATTACATGCATGGTTTCATTCATGGAGGGATGTGGTTGGTTTCTTGATAGTGGAGCTTCATTCCACATGACCGACGATAAGAGTTTGTTCAGTACCTTGGGGGAGAAAGATCTCCAGATACTCATAGAGATGGGTAATGATGAAAAGTATAGTGTCTCAAGAGTATGCACAATTTTTTTTCAGAGGGAGCATGGAGATCATATTACCTTGACAGATGTGAAATATGTGCTAGGACTGAGGAAAAACTTGGTATCGATTGCAATGCTGGAAGGCAAAGGCTATGATGTAGCCTTCAATAAGGGAAAGGTTTTCCTTAGATATGTCACCACGAGACAGGTGAAGTAGATATATTCATGAGTCAAGAACCTATATACTCTTAAGGTTCAAGATGAATGCAAAGCCTTGAAGAGCAAGGCAACTGATGGAGACTTGGTGGTTGAGAGGGAGAGTACATTACCTCTCAACATGCAGTGCCAGAAGAAGTCTTAGACAATTGTGGAGGAGCCAGAATTGGTGAAGCAACTTCAGGAGGTTGTGGAGCAACCACAACTGGAGAAGACGAGAGGAGACCGAGTGGAGGCATCCACTCATGCAGAGACCTCCAGTAGGGGGAAATTTTGATCCAATTGGGTAGAGGGATCACATGAATCCATACCTCTAGGTTAGAGGTGGGGCGATGTGGAGTGACGGTCCCAAGAAGGTTGGAATAGGGGCAAGATCATTGAGGTACCCAACCTCTTTGATTGGACCTTGCTACAGGAGCCCTGACGAGGAGTAGCAGGATTGGTTGAGTGGGTAGAGATAGATGTGGATGGAGTAGCAGAGGAAGCTTTAGCATCAGAGGATGTTTCTAACCCAATAGGGAGGTCAATTGGGAGATCAGTTACTTACTTCTTAGTAACTGAGTTGTAGTGTAGCAGTGGGCAGCACGATGCAACATGATGAGAGGAGGTGCACTACGGATGCAGTGGTAGGAGATAGGAACAACGGCAACGCGGATGCAACAACAGGAATTAGTGTGATTGATGCAGTTAGAGATCAAAGTGATAGAGGCTAGAGTAGCCATATACTGAAGAGCACAGAGGTGCAGAGTTTTCAGCCAACAGAGGCATCATTCTGATTCAGGTTGGATATTTTTTTGTTTCTAGAGTTGCTAGACTTGTTGGAGCAACAACACTAGGAAGAAGTGTTGCATGCAGAACATTCCAAAGGTTCAGGATTGGGTTCGAGTTGAATGCCTTTCTTGTTAAGAGGGAGTGTTGAAAATGGAAACAATAAATGCTAAAAATATAAATGCTATAAATAGCATTTCAGGTACCATTGTTGGATATAGCAACAAGGAATGATAAAATAGAAAGGCTAAAAATAGAATTTCGGGATACATTCTAATTTTAGTTAGTCCCTGAACTAAAATTGAGAATTAAATTCGAATTTGATCTCAGCAACTGTTTGGAAAATAATTAATTTATTTATTTTGAGTTAATTAGTTGGAGAAAATCAAACATGAAGTCTATGTGAAGACATGCAACAATTTTCCCTTTGATTGAGGACGTTATCCCTTAATTAAAGTGATCAGGATGAGTTGTACTTTGAGTTGTAATTATTTAGCTTAGTTAACTGAGTTAAGTCCAGTTAGATTAGTTCCAACAGTTTTTGGAACTGATTGAGAGTTCAGTTACTTAATGAATGCACGCATGTAACTACTGCACTTCAGGTAACTGAATATTCTCTCATATATAACTCATGCATGTCAGTTCAGTCAGAGACCCAGTTGAGATTAGAGGAAGGGACAAAGTACTATTAGTTGGAGGATTTTTCCTATATAGGAAACTCATCCATGCAGAAGGAATTATCTCCTTCAGGATTGCACAATTATTTCTGAGTTTCGTGAGTTGTGTCAGAGGTGAATTCACATAGGTGGCAGTGTTGGACCCCAGGAGAACCTATGTAAGGAAATAGGAGGCTTGGAGGGCAGAGGAGAAGGTTTGTGAGAAGCATTTGACTGTCTATGAGGAGCAGAGGGATTGTACTGAGAGCTAGATAGCTTGTGAGCTAAAGCTTTGTGTAATCCGAACATATTTCCACTTGTATGATAATACAGAGATCATGGTTTTTAGCTGAGGCTTTCCCAAGAGTATTCTTCTATGTTTCATGTGTATGATTTCTTCTTCTCAATTATATGTGTTATGATTGATCTAGCTCAAATTGATTAAGCTTTTGCAAAGTTTGATTGTAGAAGTAGATCTAGTATTTTACTTTATTATATTGCATTATCAAGTGATCTACAGTGGGAAATTCTACACTACGGACTACTAGGCCTCTATGCACTCAGCTGCAGAGCCTTTTCCTACCCTATGACCCAAGACACACTTAGTCACTTAGACTCTATACTCGCTTCTTTTCTTATTGTTACCATTCTAAGCTATCTCTTACATTTAGAGCCTTGCTCTTTTTATACAATCCCATGGTCCATAGACCATGGGTAGGCTGACATTACATCCAAAACTAGGGTGGACAACCCTATGACTCTAACATACTTCCGCACTCTACGCCCACAATTCACAAAGAATTTACAACAATATTGTGTCAAAACTTGGGCTTTGAGCCCCAAAACATGCCTTGGGGGATTCCATGCCCAACAGGCCCCTAACAAAAACATCGTGACTTGCCCTCAAGTTAGTTTGTTGGCGCAGCAATCTTGGCCCAAAGTCCCTCCAACTATTCTCGAACAGTACTAATGTCTGTAGCGCACTGAGCTGCTGCTTGTTGAATCTGTTGCATCCTCTGTTTCGAGACCTCCATGTCTGGGGTGCTTCTCTGCATTAACATGTGCATCTCCTGTATGTGCGTGAGATTTCCTTTGATATTTTCCGTGATGGCAAAAGCCTCATTGATCCATGGCTGGACGCGCGCTTTGAGAACTACCTCCTTATGTCGCGCCGCATCCACCTACTCCTTCAGTGCCTTAGCTTGCTGCATCCTGGCAAGCCGCTGGGTGAAGACTACTATCAGCGTAGTTCCCCTGACACTGTCATATTTTTGTTGGAGTTCTTGCACCTCTGTTTCCAGGAATTTGATGTTGGGATCCTCTTACCAAGTTGTGAGGACCTCAAGTGCTTGCTCCAACAAAATGGTACAGTCCTTCACTACACCTCTGATTTCCTACAATCCCGCTGTAATAGCACTAGCATGCTATTCTCTGAATTTTGGGGGAGTGGAAGGTTGCGCCTTTAACTGTAGCTCGGCGATCTGAAGATTCAGCTCCAGCTGAACCTTGGTCATTTCTTCCATAACCTTGCAGAACCCAGTTGATAATTTGTGGATTTGCACCTCTACTAGTAGATTTGCTGGGATGGCCAGCTCCAGGACGCATCAACAAGCATCGTATACCACTTGCTCCAACTGTTGATTTTGTGACACTAATTCATTGTGTTGCAAGCTGAGCTATTCCATGCTTATATTTTGCTCGTTGAGAACTTGGATCTTGTGGCTCTCCCTAGCATGCAACTCTGGTGTTATCCCATCCTATAATAGATACATTGTCTCACACTGAAGAGTAGCCAGATTAAGGCCAAGGCCCTTCACCATACTAATCAAAAATTTATCGGGCTCAGTCGCTGTCAATAGAGCCCCATCTGGCAACACTATTGTGTTGGCCATCTTTGCGCGCAACATCTGCTCTGTTGCCAAGGATCCTACTGTGAGGTGGGTCGAAAGGGTACCCACCTGAGGGGACGCACATGTAACTCCTGCAACTATGCTCTAAGGGACCCTAACACAGTCTGGTGCTCCTACATAAAATCCTAAAGGGCCTCACTTGTGGCATCGCACACCATCTCACCGATGTCATGTAGATCACCCTCGATTAGGATGATTGGGTCAATGGCCAATTTCAAGGCCTTGACCTTCTTCCTTGACCCTGTTCGTTCTTCCATGTGTGGGCGCTTCAACCGTGTGGGCGCGGTTCCTGGGTCCACTCTCCCTCCTGTAGTTTCTAATTCCTCTACCTTTTGCCCTTGCGAGTATGTTGCTTGGCCCTCATCAACCTATGCAGTTGTTTGCTTGATCTCCTATGCTACTGCTACTGCTTCTGCACCCTTTTTTTGCTCGACGGCCTTTTGCATCGCTTCCCGCACCGCCCGTACCTCAACTGTTGCTTTTTCTTGCCACTTTTTCTCGGCCAACGATGTGATGCGCATCTTGGCATCGTTCTTCTTCTGCTGCGCTGCTATCCTTTCAAGCTCTGAAATATCCAAGGCATGCCATTCCGAAGGCCATGTCTCCAAGACAGTGAAAATGGCATCATTAGTGGCTATAAAAGGTAGCTTCACCCACTGCTTCACTGGATCCTTGCACACTCTAATAAAAATGTTATGCATGTCTACCTTGAATTTGGCAAAACTCTGCAAACTGTTGTACACCGTGGGTAACAACCATGACCTCCAGTCGATCCACATCCAGATTCTCATTTCCATGAGCACCCGGAAAATTTTGGTGCCGCGTATCTTTTTCATGTCCTTTGTGGTCCAGAGTAAAGCGTACTTCGCGGCCTCTGATAATTATCTACCGATGTTAGGGAATTAACTATCCTATGGTAGTTCCCCCGCTACAACAATGATGGATAACAACAACCACGTGTAGTGGAAGGTTTTACCCTACTCCCGGGCTTCGTGACAATTTTCCACAAATTTTACGCAGAGGAATTCAAACTAGTTGAACTGAACCCCCTTGGTGCATTGCTCAGCCAATGCGACCACTGGCACTGGTACCTCATCGGTGCAACACTTCCTCATAACTTACTAGCTAGGATTTGGGTTGCTATGCGTACCCCTTTGTCCTTGATGCTAGAGATGGAATAGCCCCTATTCTTCTTCTCCAGCTTCTACTTCATCTTCATTTCTTTTGCAAGGGCCAAATCACTGCCCTTTCCTTCAGCTATGGTTATGGTGTCCTTTCCTTTGCAAGGGAACAGAGAAATGCAGTGAATTAGGTCTGCCATGATGGGGATAGGCTCCTCCAGCCATAAATATCCATCATGTACCAAGCAGAGTAGCTGCCTGCTGAAAAAAATTGTTATTGGCGTGCGGTGTAAATGCGGTATCCATAGTAAATTTAGCAGCCTAACCTTTTCCACACCGCGCAGCTACTTCCGTGGCTCTAATGTTGTCACCACCCCTGCAGTGTTTTGTTTCATGAGGTTCCCAGTCTCCAGGTGTGGGAACTTCTCGCGGTTAGTGAGGTCCCAATCTTCAAACTTCATGGTTGGCACATGGCCTAAGTGCGTGCCTTCAAACACAATGTCATCTAGGAGGAGCGGGGTCTAGAGTGAACTCTTGGTTTCATCCAAGTCCTTTGGCACTTTGGTATTCCCTTTTCATGGAGGGACATATGCAGGCAGTTTTGTTGCAAAGCATGGAGGTTGAATCTCCTCCTCCATATCTTCGTCTTCTTCCTATGCAATGATCAAGGCCTACAAATATTCTTCTTCCTCATTTGTTTCTGTCATGACAACTTCCCCTTGTCTACCATCGATAGTTTGTTGCACAGTGGGTTCTTAGGGGACATTACCTATTTATCCTTCTTGGGCCTTGGGTACGCGGTGATTTGGGGACTTCTGCCACAATCCCAATGCCTTCTAGAACATCTTCCATAGTTAGGGATTGCATAGCCTCGCCAATGGTTACCTCTTCTATTCCCAAACCATCCTTAGTTGTTGTCTTCATATCTAGGTTGTATTTTGTTACTCGTGAACTTAGGGGCTCAATTTTTGCTTGGCTCTCAATGCTTAGTGCTCTACTCAATCTATCAATTCTCAAATGACCAAATGTTGCTTGCTGGGCAGCCCTTTGTGTTTTATAGTGCCCTTTGAATTTGAATTTGACCATTGCCCCCAATTCTAGTCCATTAACGCTTTCTTGGTGGTAGAGTTTACAAAATATTACCCATAAATCACTTCTTAAATGCCCGCCACCTGCTCAATTTGGCCTCAAGTTGAGCATCCCATTGTGAATAGTGACTTCAAAAGTCACTTTCTGGTCAACTCGCGTGGTAACGCAGCCCTCAGTGTGCAATCATGGACCCTGTGATGCTTTGCTCCTACGCGCATCCCCAATATTGCGCAACTCTCGGGCAGAATAGTTTATAGTCCCGCGCTCCCTTCCAACTGCCTGGAGCACTAAGACTTTCCTTCCTATGGCTATTTAGGTGGTCGCACCACCCATGTGGGGATCCATCCTTTCCTCCCCCGTGCTTCGAGGAGAATCCCCACTATCTATTGTTGTGGTTGGTATCACGCAGTTCACCACTTGCAACACACTACCTTGGTCGCTACGTTTGGCGATATGTGGTCCAAGCCAAGGCAGTAGACTAACCAATTCATGATCATAGTGCTCAAATTTTTCAGTATGATTGTATGCACCTTGCCTTACCATCCTAGGCTTTTCGATGAGAAACACTTCCTTTATCTCGACTTCCAGCTTGTTTGACCTCCACGTTCATCAAAGTGCTTTTCTTCCTTAATCATACCCTTTCTTCTTCAAGTTCGCAGACTCTAAAGTTTCCTCATTGGATTTCTTTCTCAAGTCCAATGTGTTTTGTTTCTTGCGGCTGTGTGATTCCTTCTTTCCGGGCTTCGTAAACCATCATATCTATGGGTGCTATTATGTGCAGAATAGGCTTTGCATGCTCCATAGGGATTACAACCTCTGCTTCATACTTCAGCTTCGGAAGTGCTCACATGGTTGGGGTTTTGTACATGGTCCTATAAGCCCATAGAATCATTGGTATGTGCTTGTCCCAGTCAGTGTGTCTCACATGGTGAATCCCGTTCAGTACTTCGAACACCTTGTCAAAGGCTTCCACATGGATAATCCTTAGCACGCTTGGTCTTATCATACCTTGTTATTTGCGCCTTGCCGACTCCAGCTTATTGCTCCTATTTCCTATCGTGAGGGTGCTATGCGTTTGTGTAGGTTGCATACCATATGCCTCTATACTCATTTGGAGAGGTGGGCACGCAGGCTATTTCGAGATTTCATGTGCATCTGAGGCTTTCCAAATCGTAAGAGTATCATCTTTCTGCATTCCCGCCAGTCCTCAAAGTTTTGCTGGTGTGTACCGTACCACCTTGTGAGTGTAGCACGCAGTGCCCATTTCAGCACGTCAAAAAATTGTTGTTCTGGTACTTCTCTTTCAAATTTGTTCAGGAAATCATCTACCGCGGTCAACCCATCATACATAGGTAGATCTCTTGCCTTTGTTGCTACACAGCGTAATGACCTTATCATCATGTTGCAATTGAGCATGGTTACCTCGTGTAACTGATTCTTCCATCTTTCTATTTCCTCATTCAAATCTGAAGTGCAAGAGCTTTTGTGCTCCCACGAAATTCTACCATCTGCTGTTGGATTCACCCAATCCTACTCTTGCACGGTTATCTTGTATATATAGTCTAAATCATCATCGATGTCGCCGTTGTGTACCGACTCTATGTAGCGTGATCCTTCTGTAGGGTCTAGAGGTACTACTATGCGAAGTGACTTTTTCTCAAAAATTATCTTGTGCTTCATTAGATTTATCACTCCATTCATGTCAGTGGCCAAATCTATTCCTAGTAGCGTGGGATAGGGATTGTTGTCATCAACAATCTCTATCACTTTGAAATCTACAATCATGCTCGCACCTTTGATATCTAGAATTACTCCCGGCAATCTTCCCATCAGTAGGATCTTTTGCCGGTTCATCATTCGTAACTGAATAGGATACCATTGCAACATAGGCTTGCCCATGCACTCCCAGGTTTGTTTTGGTAGGGCGTACGCATCTGATCCTAGATCCAAAATCACTTGATCCATTTCATATTCCCCGATTTGCACAGTCAATCTCATTTTCATTCCTATTTGTGTTGTGTGCTTTTCAACCTTCCAGACTACGTGCGGTTCTTTGAGTCCAACGCATCTAGTGATGAGTTCTTGCAGCCCCTTCACTACTTTTCTATCATGCACCAGCTTCATGCATGTCTCTAGAAAGGTAGTGAGCATTGATGGGTCCATCTTGTGTTATAGTTTTTCTTTACTACCTAAAGTGGAGGCCTCTGTGAAGCTCTTCTTAGCTTCCATGAATGTCTCCTTCACGCACTCCAAATAAAAATCTGGTTCCTTTGTTGGAGCCTTACGAACCCAAGCACTTTCTTCAGGCTACTTGCCCTTGTCATTCCCTGTCATGATACTGCTTTGGAGCATGATGTTTACATTCAGGTGCTCTTCACACGGCTTAGACCTCATCATTTGTAGGTTTTAAGTCAGGGGAGGTTGGAGTTTCCATTTATCGCGCAACCTCGCTATCAATGTGGGGCAGTCCTCTTTCTCATGATCAAACTAGGTACAATATAAAAATGATGCTCTCACCAGATTTGTACAATCATGGGCATAATGCCCTGGCCCTACGTAATTGTAATATATTAGCTACCCATGACCCCTTCTTGGTCCCATTCCACCTCGACCTTGTCTGCACCCCTGAAATCCAGTGCGCATCATCCTTGCATTTTGATCGAGGGCTTCCATTTTAGTTTGAACTCTATAGGTAGGAGTCCGATTGATCATCAATTTGTAGCTTCTACAACTATGCTCATCATGGCCTACTAACCTGCAAAAATTACAGAACAACTGTTGGGACATCTGCATATACTTTTGTAATAGATGGCAGTTATCTGTAGCATGCTTCCCTCCTATATAACAAATCGCACACCATAAGGTAGGCATTGCGCTCGGTCCTGCTTGTGCCTCTGGCCTCAATGGCATTGGCCCTCCTTTGTCTAGGTAATTTGCGAAGACTAGACAATTTTCCTTATCATCTCCCTAGCCTTTGCACTTTATGCACCATACTTCCTCGCACACTTCTGGGCGAGCTGTCATGTCTTGTTTCAGGCTCTACATCTCAAGAAACAAGTTCTTTAATTTCATGTGGATATTTTGGACCCCTAAATTAGGATCTTGTATTAGAGCCTCGTGCAATCTCATTGCAATATCCAAAGCTTTGGCCTGAGTTGATAGCTTCTGTTATGACAACACGGTCCTTAGATGTGGCGTTAGCGACGCTACACACCATGCGCGATGTTGCCCATCTATCAAGGTCATGTTGGCTGCATGAATCATACACTTCAATCTCTAGTCCAGCTCCTAGGGGGTGTCACCTGGAAGCATCGCAATCTCCTTAAACCCAATAATCGACTGGGTCTCTGATTTTGGCCTGCTAAATTCCCTGTTTAGTGTAGCTTGGATATCCATGATTCCTATGTTTGGATTGTCATTAGAATGCTTAATATACCACATTAGTGGGTGATCTTGTAACACACTCACCAGTGTTTCCTTATTTATATTTTCATCTGTGACTCCTTGTGCTTCCCATACATCCTTTACCACGAACCAAAATTGGTCCAGATCTTCGTTCCCTACTCCTTTGAACATTGCCAATTTTATTGCGCTTGCCATACTAAACTGTGGTGGTGGCGGAGGTGGTGTGGGTGAAGATGGGGGTGAAAATGGTCAAACTGGTGGTGGTGTAGGTGTGGGTGATATGCATGGAATTCGTTGTCTTATCAAACTGATCGTACTTCTTGGTGAAACATTTGTGAGCTCCTCCTCACTCTCCTGCAGAGGTGAAATCAAGGGACTAGTCTTTAATTCTTCAGTACGTCCGCTTTTGTAGATCCTCCCACTCCTCATAGTCCCAAACATCAATTTATTTGCATAACCTACTTTTCACACTAGCATCTTAATCCAAGTGTTCAAAGATTTAATGTACTTACCTCGTAGTCCTTTGATGAAGCGTCGTTCTGCCTCGCCGTAGCTAACTGAAGTATCTACCGCAAATTCTGTGACAAACCCTCCTATAATTTGATGGAGCCAATGGTCCACAGCACATGTGATCTTATCTTTCGATGCTTCTAGTCTGTGCATGAACTCTAGAGTCCACACAATAGGTTTGTTGAGCATACACCTTCCATGAATGTCTGCTAGCTTCGCAATTCACTCATACAAATCAGAGGGAAAGGATGCAAAGAAAATTCCATGCATTTACGTATATAAGTAGCATGCTAACCACTATTCCTTCAATACTCACGGATCTCTATTTTCTAGCGTCGTGAACTCTTGAATATTTCTTTCCAACCACCCTTCAATTTCTTTATTTGTTTGATTCCAATGACATGACATTAGACATATCTTATGCAAATCCTGGTCTCGAAAATGAAACCATTTGTTGGCTTATTGGGGCCTGATCCAAGTTCGGAGGTGATTTAGTCAAACAAATCCTGGTACTACTGGCCCTTTCGGAAATAGTCCACAGAGCGCGGACTGAGGTCTCACCTGAAGTAGTATGGGAGGGTGCTAGAACTAGGTTTTCACACCTTGGAGATGTCTGATGTTTTCAAGTGGTCCATAGTTCGACCCTATGCGCACGTTGCTACGCGCAGTTACCCATGTCTCATAGCCTGAGATGATGCCTTCCCGCAGCCCTACTCGGGAGCTGAATGTTGTTATTACCCAAGTCCTTACTAGTATTCCACTATTAGTCGATTAACTTAGCTTATTTGTATGCATTAAGTCGTACTTAGCAATATAAATTATTCATTCATGTGTGTGTATTAAATAAATTGTATATTTGCAATCCACATAAAACATGCATTAACTCATGAACGAATACACAAAAATGTGTTAAAACTTCTCTTTATTTTTCTCTTCTTTGCTTACAGACTCGACTTTGGCCTACGCACTTAGCTGCAGGGGTCCGCACAATCAGCTGCAGACTACTAGGCCTTTGTGCACTCAGCTGCAGAGCCTTTTCCTACCCTACAACCCAAGACACACTTAGTCACTTAGACTCTATCCTTGCTTCTTTTCTACTTGTTACCATTCTAAGTTGTCTCTTACATTTAGAGCCTCGCTCTTTTTATACAATCCCATGGTCCACGGACCATGGGTAGGCCGAAATTATATCCAAAACTAGGGCAGACAACCCTATGACTCTAACATACTTCCACGCTCCGCGCCCATAATTCATGGAGACTTTACAAAAATGTTGGTTCAAAACTTGGGTTTTGAGCCCCAAAACATGACTTGGGGGATTCCATGCCCAACACTATGCCAACCAATGCCTCCATCATTTCCTACGACATGCAAGGCAGATCCTGCTCAAAGATCATCCTATATGCCGAGGTGATGAAGTGATCTGATAGATGTATTATAACTCCACATAAGCCTCACTCAGAGAACAACTTGCAATAAGTGTGTATAAAGGTTTCTGAAGGAGTCCATGCCCAACCCAAGCCTGGGAACTACTGATGGGCGCATATTGCATCAAGTATGTAAGCAGACAGGAATAGCTATGTTTGCTAACCCTTAGGTAGATGACAGGCTTTTGATACTTGTCCCTTCAGCTGGAAAGCCGACATGTCGAGCCAATTGAAAGGTCTTCCTTCATTCGCCAACTGATCCAACACGATCACCCAACTTTGCGAGAATGTTTCTATACTCTCTTAGTCATATAAGTGACATGCAAAGATGACCAAGAGTTGATAAGCCTTCTACAGTATCCTTGTCTTGTACACTTGGTTGGGTGTTGTATTGAGCTTAGATGGCTCTTTTACCCAACTCTTTAAGATGTCTCTTGAGTTTGCATTGTTGCTCGACCTAGTGAAGGGTGCATCCATTATGACCACTATTAGCGCTCAAATCTGCCTCAGGTTGAGGAAGGAAAAACTCAAGGCAACATCAAACCAATCTTAGCCTCGTAGCTATCCCTACGAGGACAGGAGAGGGCTCTCTCCAGTCAATCTCGATAAAATGAGCAATAGGGTGCGAGATGACTCTAGAATGGGAACTGATTTTAGGCTAGTAAAGAGATATGAAATGAGGTTTTTAATAAATGATTGGGTTTTCGAGTTGCATGGGGCAAAGAACAGCTTGAAACAGGGAAATATAATCAAAAACACAGATTATCTCCTGAGGCAAGATAAGCAAGAAATTTAACATCAAATTTGAAATAATGTGGAGTGGGTGAACTGTTTGAGAGGTTGACAAGGGCATAGAAGATGAATCCTTGTCAAACAGAAGAAAACATTAAATATGAACACTTCCTCAAGACAGAGCAAATAAATTGAATTCTGCCTTTCTCACTTAAAAGTATTCATTTCGATTATGAAATGAAATGGAAACACAACAAGCTACATATGAAACTTAGACAAATGTTAAATTCATACCACAAGAATCACAGGGGTCAGAGCCGCATCTTTTATTTAAATCCCTGTCATAACTGTACAATAAAACTCTGTATTTCTCCTCCACCAGCTTTTTTTGAACTCGCCCTCACCAAATGTTTTTACAATATATAAACTTAGAGAGGTGATAACTGATCGACGAAATTAAGGAGCATTTTCACCTGAGATCATAAAAATAGGGAAAGTCTTCCCTAAAAAGGAGCAACATTACAATTGTTTATTGATAACAAATGAACTGGAAAAACCTGTAGCTAAATTTTCTAAACTGCAACTGAAAACCAAAAAAATAGGCCAATCAATTCGATGGCTCTGCTGGGATAGTTATCTGCACTTCAATTTGGATTCTGACTTTGATTGCCACATTACATTTACTATTTTCCAACCTCTGATGACCAATGAATGGGAAAAATTTGGAGCGTAGACCATCTGAAATGCAACTGAGATCAAAATAGGCAAATCGACCCTATTTCTCTGCTTATGGTTGATATTCTGCGTTTAATTTGGGTCTTTACTTTTACCTTTACTTTACATTTTCCTTTTGAAAAAACATTTTTAATAAAAAAAAGTTTTGAACAAAAATTACGCCCTCTGATCAAGAAGAATAGAATTCCGTTTGATGCACCATCCAAAAAACCAAAAATTATAACAGGTGTATACTGCCCTAGACGTAAGGTGAGAGATGATCCAGATATAAGACAAACGGTAAATGTATGTCGCCTCGTAATAATAACACTAACACTCCCTGAACCTTTCAAGACAACTGTAATTTTTCCATTGACTCCTCCATTAGGGCCATGGCAATGCTTCTTAGGACTGGAAGATTTACATCTTTTGACATTAAGTCCAATGATGAAAAATAAATCCCTATCAATTGTCTGTGGCACATTGACAAGATTTTCCTCGTTTGCTAAGCTCTTGAGAGCATTCATAAACAATTGGGAGAGCTCATTATCATTGAATTTGGGAAGCATGGGCTTCTATAGTAGAATGTTCGAACTCCCTTGGTACTGTAACAGGAGATTTCTGAAAATCTATGTTATGAGCAGACATGTAAGGCCCCATTCCCATGTAATAACTTCCTAATTGCTGGTCTGCAGTTACCAATACATTGGTCGTCTGGCCTGGTATGATCATCAAGTGCTCTGTAACAAAGGGCTTAGTATACTCTCCATCCACTTCAACTACTGTCATCTTTTGATTGGCTATGGTGAAAAAGTGTTCCATGTTAAGGGCTGCACTGATGATTCTCAGAAGATATGTCTTTCCAGGAATTGCACGTATGGTGTACATATCATGCTCTGAGCAGTTATAAAGAGGACCTAGATGACCATTTATAACATAAGAATTTGATGAAGGAGGACCTCCACCACTTTCCACAACCTCTCTTTCAAGTTCTTGAGTATCCAGCAACCAATACTCTCCAAGGACAATAACATGTTCCTCATACGGGAATTGAAATGGATAAGGAACGCCAGTCCTGGGATAGATCACAATAGGTCCATGAACTGTTGCCCTTAGCCATGAGATGTGGGCATGCCAGAGCATTGTTCCCTTCTGCTGCACCAGAGTGAACTCGTATGTAAATGTCTATCCTGCTTGAATTGGGCATTGAGTGATGTATGCAGGCCCATCTGACCAACATGTGAGTCGCTGCCTGACTCCATGCCAATGAATAGTGGTATTGTAGGGAGTCTAGTTAGTAACTTTGACAATGATTCTATCATCTTCCTATGCATAGATAATGGGGCCAGGGTACATCTCATTAATTGTGGACTATAGTCAAAGGTTTACATAATTTCGTAATAGTCTTTGTTTGCACCTTTAAAACAGTAAGAAACTAATTCGGAAGCAAAATCCTCTCGCACAAGATATGCAAAAGGAAAATGGACATCGCACAACTGAGACACCATGTTTAGTGTTTGATGCAAAATGATTGATAGTCACTGTTCACCTGCCTCGATATCACTCCATAGATATGTGAGGATTGCATAGTCCGTCCCCATCTTCACTGGATATCTGTTGTAAGATTATCCCTTTTAGCTCTTTGCAAATTGAAGGAGTCGATTTGATAAGAAACTGGGCGCAAGAATTTTTTTTTATCTTTGTCGCTATATGAGTAGCGCCCCTTCCCAATGGGTAGCGCGCCTCAAGTGGGTAGCGTGCACTCTATATGGGTAGCGTGCACCTCCAAACACTGTCCACGGTTATGAAAACACAGCTTCGGCCTTTCAACTCTCGATTTCAATATTTTCTTTCTGAATCATACCAACATCATTTGAACCATCACCAATAGCTAAACAAATTTTATGGCCATCATGGCGTACAAGTTCTGTCACGAGTGCTTTCTGTTTTGGAAAAACCCGACAACAAATCATTGAAGAGCTGATGTTAAAAACATTTGTTTAAGGTTGGTGTCCAAGAAAACAAGCCCAAGCGACATTCCATCAACAATAATTGCATGCGATTTTTCTATGGCTGCATCCAGAAAACGGCAAACTGTACAAGCAACTACAATTTCTCAAAGCGTTTCATTACTAACAAAAGAGCAAATGCAAGGACTGTAATAATGGGCATGATATGGCTGCAATACAAACTCCTGGATCTCCAATACAACAGCTACAGCTTCCTTGATAAAATGTGTCTCATCCAATATTATTCGATTCCATTTGACTGAATATAGAATAGAGGACTTGTCCTGCTGAAGAATTGAACTCAAGCGGTGCGAATTGACTACTGGCATTTGAAGAGCTAGAGAATTTGAAACATTTTGACAAATTACATATTCTAAAAAACACATTTAATGATTTCTTCTTCAAAACAGGGTTTTGAAGAAGAATCAATCTCACATTATTGACGATGACATTCCTGAAAAACTTACTGAAAACCAACCCTGGACTCAAGAAAGTGAAATGACTCTTTTGATCAAAATGGCATTTAATGACTGCCAGTGGCGGGAAATGAACCTTGGTGAATTATACTCTGACAGAGGACTGACAAGATTGATTCTAACAACCACCAGTTGTGGTAAGTGATACATCACCGAAAAGTCCCTTTCCCTAAATTTAGCAAGCTCTATTCCATTGATAATTCTCAAAACCATTGTCTCTAGATCAGTATGTGAGACAATACATTGGATCATGTCCATGCATGGAAATGCAGGATACCTGCATACAATCCAATACAAGTCAGACTTGTGTATGTTGACATAGATACTGTGGTCCTCCAGATTCTCCTTAAAGGTGCATGAAAATATATCATTGATGTCCCTCCATTTAATCTTGATCTTCTTGTCTATGAATGGCTTAGTGTCTTTGTAGATGGGCAAGCTCATAGAAACTTTCTTGACCACATCTCTAGTTTCACTCTCAACAATGTCCTTTTAACCTGCTCTCTTGGAATCCATTGTACCTATATTACTGAGAGAGTGACGAACACCTGTGATACCTAGAGATAAAGGAAAACTCATGGCAAGCACAATGTCAATTGAAAACCAAAACAACTTGAGGACTGACATGCAACACACCTGGGTGACTAATTGGAAGGTTTTCACAATTTTCACTGGGAGGTTAGTAAACTGACTCCCGGAACTGTGTAGAGCACAATCTAGACTATCAGTGAGTTGATTAACTATTGGAACTACGTAGAGCATAATCCAGCTTGGCCTGTTGAGGACTCGAACTGTGCATTATGTAGTTTTAGTCGAGTGACTGCAACCCAGTAAAATTGCATTGCATAATTTGAGGGGCCAATGGGGCATTGCATCTCTGAATTACGTAGAGAAATCTTGGGAACTTAGTGAGAGGAAAGCTATGTGTAATTTTTGGGAGTAAGGCAAGGCCTTCCATCCCATAATTTCACAGTGCAAGCCGAGAAAGGAAAGGTTCTGGCCAAGACAACCTAGACCTGTTGACGACCGACAACAAACATGTAAAAGAATAAATGTATGTGGGAAGTTGAGTGAAGACATGAGTGGATGAACATGCATGCAGACAGTGAGTGCAAGATTCAGTAAACGAGAAAACTATTAAGTGTGTGAAGCGAGTCACCGTAACGACCATTGTTAGTGCATAAATAATGTCATGAATGTGACAACAGTGAGATGCAATGGAAAACATGAAACAATGCTTCTACAAGTTAAAATGCATTAAAACGACATCAAGTGTTCAACAAAACCAAGCAAACAACTCTCACACAAACTGAAATAGAAAAGGTGAAAAGAAATAGCAAAAGACATGCAAAGAAGACTTACGTGGAAAATCTGAGTTGAGTGTGCTGAATGGTTCTACATGGGATGCCAGAGCTCTAAGATCGAAGCAAAGAATGAGCTTTGAAGCATCAAATAAATAGTTTTGATAAGATAGAGGCTTATGACGTGCATGCCACAAATATAGGAAAAAGCAACATTTGGCGGGAGGTTTCTAAAATGGCTTTTGCATGTAACCTCTAGTTGCTATAAATAGATCCCTAAAATCTAGGGATGATTTTTTATTTTTCTTTTTTCTATTTCGAGAAAAGAAGCCCGTGCATGTAAAGAAATATTTCTTAGTCTTGAAGGGAATCAGTCAACTTGGGAGCACATGCAATGGACTACAAGCCCTGGAGTTAGTTTTTCATAGTTTCTAGGCTCAGTAGCTTTGGCTGCCCCTCAGGATCTGCGAAAATTTTGGACTAAAGCCAAGGTTTTCAGCCAAATCTACATATATTTTGAGAGCAATCCCAGCGACGAGCTCCTCTGCGCAATATTTAGGGGGAAGGCTGCCTACTTGATCTGCACATTTCTAGATAGAAACATGTTGCCTTGATGCTCTACACAATTCTGGCGAGTAAGGCTAGTTTCCCACCACTTCTATGCAATTCTGTTAGTGATCATGTGAGTTGGTTGATGACCAAGTCAGGGAATGTCAACTTGCAAGTGAAAGGAAAACAAGCTAGCAGAAACAAGTTGATGAGCCACCGACATTCAACTGAAGCATAAGTACCTATCAGTGCAAGACATGCTGCTAAGGATGGTTGGTAGGGAGGCTCCAAAATGAAGTTAAGGGAAAATTTTTGAGGATGGTTATAGCAGCTACAACATTGGTAACGCACTGGTAGAATCTAGCTCTCTAAATGGGCTTGTTTCGTGAAAAGAAAATCTAACTCCTTTGGAAGTATTGTTCGATTCTTTGATCATCGTGGTTTCCACACTAGCTTGATTGAAAGATGTAGCACCTACCATACTCTTGATCGATCAACACACATTCCAATCCAAGTCAACTTAGTTGTTTTAATTGGGGATGAGGGGTATACTGGTGCACAAGTAATATGATTGTCAGAGTTTAAGTTTCATCTTTGGTGTTGCTCTGCTGCCAGTAGGCCTGGACAATACCCCAATGGAGTCATGTAGGAACACAAGCATCACTTTGCCGCCAGCGAGCCTGGTCAGTACCCTGGTGGAGTTACTTGCATGACCTCTCTGTAAAAGAAGCCTTTCCCTTCTTCTGTCTTATTCATTTTTTCAAAAAAATTCACATTTTCATTTTTTTTCATTTTTCAAGAACTATGCATAGGCACTTATTTATTTCAGACACAGAAGAGGGATCCCAACTTATTGAGAGCAGAAGAGGTTGTTCCTTTAGATACATGTGTTATATATATACCTCTAACATACTTGTGAAGGTTTCCCCCCTCACATTACTCTACTTGACTGAGCTGAAAAGGGTAATGCAGATCCCGGTCCTGGCAGCGAAACCATTTTTTGGCTTATTGGAGCTTGACCCAAGTTCGGAGGTGATTTAGTCAAAAAATCCCGGTACTACTGGCCCTTTCGGCAATAGTCCATAGAGCACGGACTGAGGTCTCACCCAAAGTAGTATGGGATGGTGCTAGAACCCGATTTCCACACCCTGGAGATGTCTGATGAGTTCAAGTGGTCCACATTTCGACCTTGCGTGCACGTCGCTACGCGCAGTTACCTGTGTCTCATAGCTTGAGATGATGCCTTCCCGCAACCCTACTCGGGGGCCGAACGTCGTTATTACCCAAGTCCTTACTAGTATTCCACTGTTAGTCAAATAACTTAGCTTATTTGTATGCATTAAGCCGTACTTAGCAATATAAATTATTCATTCATGTGCACATAGTAAATAAACAGTATATTTGCAATCCACATAAAACATGCATTAAATCATGAACAAATACACAAAAATGTGGTAAAACTTCTCTTTATTTTTCTCTTCTTTGTTATAGACTCGACTCTAGCTTGTGCACTCAACTGCAGTGATCTGCGCACTCAGCTACAAACTACTAGGCCTCTGTGCACTCAGTTGTGGAGCCTTTTCCTACCCTACGACCCAAGACACACTTAGTCACTTAGACTCTATCCTTTATTCTTTTCTACTTGTTGCCATTCTAAGCTATCTCTTACATTTAGAGCCTCGCTCTTTTTATACAATCCCATTGTTCGCAGACCATGGGTAGGCCAAAATTATATCCAAAACTAGGGCGGACAACCCTATGACTCTAACATACTTTTGCGCTCTGCGCCCATAATTCACAGATAATTTACTACAATATTGGGTCAAAACTTGGGATTTGAGCCCCAAAACATGCCTTGGGTGATTCCGTGCCCAACACTATGCCAACCAATGCCTCCATCATTGTCTGCGACATGCAAGGTAGATCCTACTCAAAGATCATCCTATTTGTCGGGGCAACGAAGTGATCTAATAGATGTATTATAACTCCACGGAAGCCTCACTCGGAGATCAACTTGCAATAAGTGTGTACAAAGGTTTCTGAAGGAGTCCATGCCTAACCCAAGCCTGGGAACTACTGATGGGCGCATATTGCATCAACTATGTAAGCAGACAGGAAGAGCTATGTTTGTTAACCCTTGGGCAGATGATGGGCTTTTGATACTTGTCCCTTCAACTGGAGCGCTGACATGTTAGGCCAATTGAAAGGTCTTCCTTCGTTCGCTAGCTGATCCAACACAATCACCCAACTCTGTGGGAATGTTTCTGTACTCTCTCAGTCATATAAGTGACATGTGAAGATGACCAAGAGTTAATAAGCCTTCCGCAATATCCTTGTCTTGTACACTTGGTTGGGTGTTGTCTTGAACTTAGATGGCTCTTTTACCCAACTCTTCAATATGTCTCTTGAGTTGGATTGTTGCTCGACCTAGTGAAGGGTTCATCCATTATGACCACCGGTTATGGTAAGTGATACATCACCTAAAATTCCCTTTCCCTAAAGGTAGCAAGCTCTATTCCATTGATAATTCTCAAAACCATTGTCTCTATATTAGTATGCACAATCCATTGGATCATGTCCATGCATGGAAACGAAGGATACTTGCATGCAATCTGGTACAAGTCAGACTTGTGTATGTTGACATAGATGTTGTGATCCTCCATATTCTCCTCAAATGTGCATGAAAATATGTCATTGATGTCCCTCCATTTCATCTTGATCTCCTTGTGTATGGATGGCTTAGTGTCTTTGTAGATGGGCAAGCTCATAGACACTTTCTTGACCACATCTCCAGTTGCACTCTCAACAATGTCCTTTGAACCTACTCTCTTGGAATCCATTGTACCTGTACTAATGAGAGAGTGACGAACACCTGTGATACCTGGAGACAGAGGAAAAATCATGGCAAGCACAATGTCAATTGAAAACCAAAACAGCTTGAGGACTGACATGCAACACACCTAGGTGCCTAACTGGAAGGTTTTCACAATTTTCATTGGGAGGCTGGTAGATTGACTGCCAGAACTATATAGAGCACAATCTAGACTGCCAGTGAGATGATTGACTATTGGAACTGCATAGAGCATAATCCAGCTTGGCCTGTTGAGGACTCAAACTGTGCATTGTGTAGTTTCAATCGACATGACTGCAACCTAGTAAAATTGCATTGCATAATTCGAGGGGTCAATGGGGCATTGCATCTCCAAATTACATAGAGAAATATTGGGAACTCAGTGAGGGGAAAGCTATGTGTAATTTTTGGGAGGAAGGCAAGGCCTTCCATCCTATAATTGCACAGTGCAAGTTGAGAAAGGCAAGGTTTGGGTCAAGACAACCCAAACCTGTCGATGGGCAACAACAAACATGTAAAAGACTGAATGTATGTGCGAAGCTAAGTAAAGACATGAGTGGATGAATATGCATGTAGACAGTGAGTGCAAGATTCAGTAAACGAGAAAACAAGTAAGTGTGTGAAGCGAGTCACCGCAACGGCCACTGTTAGTGCATAAATAATGTCATGAATGCGACAACAGTGAGATGTAATGGAAAACATGAAACAATGCTTCTACAAGTTAAAATGCATTAAAACGACATCAAGTGTTCAACAAAACCAAGCAAACAAATCTCACACAACTAAAATACAAAAAGTGACAAAAAATAGCAAAAGACATGAAAAGAAGACTTACGTGGAAAAGCTGCGCTGAGTGTGCTAAATGGTCCTACATGTGATGGGGGATGCTAGACCTCCAAGATTGAAGTGAAGAATGAGCTCTGAAGCATCGAATAAATAATTTTGATAAGATCGAGGCTTATGACGTGCATGCCACAAATATAGGAAAAAGGAACATTTGGCGGGAGTGTTACCGGGAATAGTGTCCACTCGGAGCTACTATTCCCACTAAGGCTGGTAGCTATCTTAGAAACAAACAAGTAAAGTCTACTTTCGCTTTCCTTTATGAAAATAGACAAGAGTGGAACAAGGACACCAACCTTAGTCTTGCGCTTGGTTCCCTTGCTTGATTCCTCTCCTTCCTGGTAGATCTTTGCCGCTTCTTCTTCATCTGCCCAACTTCAAAGAGCACCTGTGGAATCAAAGCAGCATACTACTATCGAAGAACATAGATCTATATTCATAAATAACACAGGACCAGATATGTGTTAACCATACAAATGCATATATAAACAAACATACAAGAATATGGAGGAAAAATTGAATAGTTTTATTAAGATCAAGAATAGCAAGAGGATTACAATCATAAGTTTTGACCCAGCATCATCCTCCAACAAGAAAGCCCTTCTTCACCTCAAGTAAAGCTTGGATCACCCAACACTATGAAGTTACACCAAAAAACCAACAACACTTCTCTACAAGATACAAGATTCCAGCCTCTGGATCTCTGTGATGAGGATCCATATATAGATGGTTGTAAGGAGGTGAGTCATCTTTTGGGGTTTTGATTAGTGTCCTCTCTCTAATAGTTCTTGATTCCACTTGGAGATTGATGATCTCTTACTCTTCCTTGGTCAAAAATAGAGAGGCAAGTGTCAGAGGGGAAGCTTCTAGAAGATTCCATGATCTTCCAACTCGCAAATTGTCCCTACCATTTGTCCATTCCGGACCATCGCACCCTACAGAGGGGCCATTCAGTATGCATCGCACCCTTTACACTGGGAAGGTGATATGCATCGCACCCTCTGCACTGGGTATTCAGTATGGTCCAGTTTTGACCATTTCTGAGCAGTTTTTAGTGGAGAACATCTGGAAGATGATGTAATCAACTGACCTTGTTCCTTTAGGCAATGAAGCAACACCTTTAGGGACTTAGGAGCCCTCAATTTATGGAAATTTATGATTGGGGTTGTAGTGCCCAAAAATGTCTATAACAACAAGGGAAACCACTCAATCAAAGACCCATGATACTGATCGATGCTGAGCACAAGGTAACCTATAAATAATGGAAATAGGGCTAGGGTGCAGTTCTAGGCCTGTCCTTAGAGCAAGATGTCGTTGTCTATAAGGAAAAGACCTGCCAATAAGAAGTCAATGGGGAACTTCTCAAACTGGCATGAGTAAAGGACCAATATAGCTGATGTGATGATAGAAATGATACTGACAACCAGGGATGGCTGATTGAAAATGAGTCAAGAGACACTGCAGAGAGGCCGACTCAGGCTAACTTCCCTTGAACAAAAGCACGACTCAATGTGACTATGTGGCAGCATATGATGAATCTGTATAAGTTTGTCATGCAGGAGGCACGAACGAACCCTCCATATGATTGGAAGAGATAACCAATCCGGGGAGAACTAACTTTATAACAAGGTTAAGCCGTACCTAAGTCAAACTAAATCCCGCCCAAACGGAAGAGACTTTGTTTTGAGTGCTTTGTTCAAGGGTGACACGACTGACTCTAACTGCCAACAATAAATGGAAATATTGTCCCATTCCCGCTCTTTTTGGAATATATAAATTTTTTGTCTTTTTCTTTTAAGCTGAAAAAAGAATAAAAGAATGTTATAGTACAATTGAAAGAACGAGTGTTGGTGAAGCAGATAATCTAGTTCCTGGGATTGGAACAATCCTATGCTCAATGCAGGGAGGCGAAAACTGGTCAAAGACACTCAAAGGTGTGTTCCTTCCATGGGTCAAGGTATGCCAAGTTGCAGAAGTCAAAGGCATGTAAGTTTGATTTTGCAGTTGTCATGGTCAAAAGTTGGCTTAAACACGAGTCCAAGTGAAGCCGACTCAAGGCCAAAAGGCGAAAATGTTCAAAATGCAATGCAGTAGTACAACCCAACACAAAGGAGCCTCTAAGGTGTAAGGCCAGAACGAAGCGATGAAACATGGTGGGACTATAGAGGACTCTCGAGCCTAAGGACAAAAAATCAGCATGAGTGCCAAGTGACAACATGGTACTAACTAGGGCACCCATGATAAGGTAGGCTCTACCACACAAGTCATGATACTTCTAAGCAATGAGAAGGTTCTACAACATAACTTGGTGGGGTCGATCCTAAGGCCAAAATGGGAAAGGAAATTGATAAGTGCACAATGTAGGTGGAAAAACCTAACCTATATGCCAATTTCGAGAACCAATACCTGTCAGAACAGACCAACCATAAAAATTTCCAAAGGAGAAATCTTCCAAGTTCTGTATACATAAAGAGGAACACTAGACAAGAAGTTAATACATCCCACATATAAACTTCATATAAAATCTTGTGTTTATAGAATACAAAACTTGAAAATGTGTACCTCATATATACAATATGGTACAGGGAACCACGCAACCTTGTGGCTTACGTATAATAGTTCTTCTGGACAAACCACTTATAGGGATTAGGCCAAGGGCCCCTTTGGCAGTCAAAAGTCATGGCTTCAAAGAGTTCCTCCTGTGAAGGTAAATCAAGTTTTGAGAAATCATGAGAACTACAAGGATCAAAAGAGGGGATTAAGGGGTCCCATGTCCCTATAGGAAGAATCTCTCAGTCAACTTTCGGGACCAAGTCCCAAGAAGGGGAATAATATTTCAAAGGATCCTTCTTAGAAGCAATTGAACATTGAGGATTCACTGCCACATAATTGACTCGTGGCGGGGTAGAGTCTACTTGAACACTTGGAAAAAACCAAGGGGTATTTTGTAGTAAAATCAAATTAGGGTGGTAATTATCTGATGCAAGTTTATCAATAGTGACAATATTCCCTTCTTGAGGAAAGGATATTACTCGAAAGAGTGAAGACACCACAACGTTCATAGCATAGTTATAATCACGCCCAAGTAGCATATTAAAGTCTAAAGGGCTATCAACCACCATCATATCGATTAGGACAGTCTTCCCACCTTACGTGATAGGCAATTGAGGAAGAAAAACCATAGATTCACCAGGTCTTCTATCATAGGCTAACAACTGACTCTGAGCTATCAGCAACTTTGGGGAACCCAAAGCTTTCCAAGTCAAAGAGGATATAATACTTGCAGAGGATCCTTGATCCACCATACATCGATAAATGTTTATGGAATTAACTCTGACGTTTATTTGAAAAGGTTCAATGGAAGGAAGACGAGGCTCAACAATATTATCCCAATCAAAGGAAACACTCCTAGAACTTGGAGGGGGAACATTCGAAGAAACCTGAATGCCCCCTATACTAGAAGACTCTGTACTAGAAATTAAGCAGACTCTTTTGTTAGGCACATTACCCCCCAAAAGAGGAGTGTAACTAGCGAGAGATTGCATTGGCTCAACCACATTATCAACTAATGGTTGATGGGATTGATGAGAAACCATATCAGGTCTAGGAGTAGAAGTACTTTCAGACTCGGACCATATCCTTTGAACCTCTGGAATACCAGGGCATAAATGAGTAAGATGGTCTCCCTTGCATATCTTACAAGGGAAATTAGGTTTAAAACTTCTACGTCCAGGTTTCGTATCAACCTCCATTCCGCTAACATGACTAGCAGTGGTTTGCGCAGGGTCCTGAACATGACTTGCAGAGGTCGGAGACCCTTTACTAGTATGACTTGTAGTAACTAGAATTTTTCCCCCAACATGACTTGCAGTGGCTGAAGGCTCATCTCCAACATGACTAGTAGAGGTTGAAGATGAATTGCTAGTATGACTTGCAATGACTAGACTTGTGCCCCCAACATGACTTGCAACGGCTGAAAGCTCATCTCCAACATGACTAGCAGAGGTTGAAGATGAATTGCTAGTATGACTTGCAATGACTAGAATTGTGCCCCCAACATGAGTTGCAACGGTTGAAGGCTCATCTCCAACATGACTAGCAGAGGTTGAAGATGAATTGCTAGAATTATTCTTCTTCTTTGACTTCCTCTTTCTCCTATTTTTATATTTCTTGTTACAAGAAGGAGGAGAAAAAGGAATCCCAAATTTCTCTTTGAAAGAAGATGAACAACTAGCACCCATGTGATGCCCATGAAATAAAGCATTCAACTGAGAAGCTTCAAGAGCATTTGGAATATTCAGAGTGGACCACAGCTAAACAGGTAGTCCAACATTCAACCCAGGAATATTCAAAGTGGTCATCAAGGGAGTACCAACATTTCCAAAGAAAGGAAAAGCATAAGGATCCCCTTTTGGAAGGGTACCTTGGTTGGTTTCTACAGGAATATTGGCCATATCTAACTGTTTCACAGACCCTTCCCTTACGGGAATGTAGAAATAACTTTTCAAGGAATATAGATAGGAAATCAAAACCTTTGCCCTTGAGGAGGCAACTCCACAACCTCTGAAAGAACGACCAAAAGCCTTTCAAGATCGACAGAGTGGTAAGCCAGTTAGTCAGAACACAAAGTCCAAACATGACTAGACAAAAATACCTAAAGCCAACTATATACAAGGAGCAAAGAGCACTCACTAAAAAGTCCCTAAAATATGTTAGCCAGTCAAACAACTTCCAACTATTTCTGCTTCGGGTGATGAGGACCGGACACCAAAATACAAGAAAGTGAAGTAAGGGGCCTTCTGAAGATAGTTTGGGATAATGACAACCCAGTCCTACTAGCGAAGGTAACAGAGGAAGTTACACTGACCTCCTAACAACAACCTGCGCCGGTGCAAGCCCCAAGCTTCGCAAGGGTGCCCTCCAGTAGTACCATTGAGAGTGATACAACGACGAACTCAGGTGCCATGGGATTCCCCTCCACAGCCACCTATGTAGATCCCTATGAGTAGCAACTAAGGTTACCAACTCATGTCAGAAGCCAGGTGGAACAGTCTTGAGGTAAGATCCGACAAGTAGGAGAGTGGGTATCTCTCTTCCTTGTCTTCAAAAACCCTCGTGCTTAACTCCCAGATCCAGAGCTTTCCTAGTCTCACTAACGCTATTGGATTTTCACTCACTATTCAGACCCCTATGTTTGACAGTTTAAATGGCCTTGGAGAGTTTTCTCTCCACTCGACTAATCCAAGGCCATAAAATATCCTAAAACTTGTTGGTGTGTCTAACTTGACAATTATTAAAAGTTCTAGTATATTTTAATTAACGCTTGTTTTTAAATGGGTTGTTCTTTAAGTCAAGGGATAAGGGGAAATGAAACTAGTGGTGTTTTGATGCAAAAGAAATTAATAAAAACCAAACTATATGTAAATGCACTCGTTTTGTTCTTCGATGAAAGAAATTTCTACGAGGTTCAGAGGAACTTCAAAGAAAGTAACAAATTTTTCTTTTCTTTTCTTTTACTCAAGCTTCACACTCACAAAAATTAACAAAACTATGGATGCCTAAAAAGTTGCACAAATTTTCCCTAATGCAATAAGTACATGTTGATGCAAAACTCAAAACTACTCTTAAATCAAGAAATGAAAGTAACTTGTTTTTCAATTTTAATTTGCCACTTAAAATGTTTAGATAGAATATAAGTTGTTGATGCTTATTTTCGTCCAAACACTAAAAGCAAGTTTCAAGACAAACAAAAATGCACTTTCACTCGCAAAAAGGAAACTAAATCAAAACAAAGTTCAAGAAAGCAAAACCAAGTTTTCAAGAAGTTTTCTTCAAAAGCAAAACAAAAATGACTTTTCAAAAGTGCTCCAAACAAGACTAAAACTTTATGATCGAAGAATAGGCAACAAAACACTTTGCGAGTTTGCAACACAAAACCAGTGAGAACTCAACAAAAAATGTGTTTCAAAATGCTCTTAACAATCAAAAAGCAACAACAAGAGCTCGGCAAAAAACCAAAAGATTGAAAAGACAACTTTCCGAGAAAGTGTGAATCGACAACTTTCGTAAAGCAAGAAAAGCAGATGGTCACAAAGATATAGTTTTGACATGCAAACCAAAAAGTCACCAAAACGAAACTTGACACAAAGATTGAAATCAACCTTTCTGCCTTAAAGACACAGAGCAGCTAAGATTCCTAGCAGGAAATCTTGTGTGCTTAAGCGAGGACGATGAAATTTACAACAAAACAAATAATACCGACACTTTCCACAATCAGAGAGAATTTGAAATGATGTACTTGCTGTAAAAATAAAGACTGACACAAAAAAGTAACTGTTCAGGACTAAATCAGACTAGCAGACAGACCTTCAGAAACAAAAAAATTTGAAAAATCTTGAAAATTATAAGATATACGTGACTGTGTTAGTGCACAGCTGCGTGTATATGCAACTAAGCCTAAGGAAACATGCGTATACACAGGTTTACTTAAGGAAACATGCATATATACGCTTCTGTAAACTGGAAAAATAGCGTATATAAAAAATTTCAAGAAAAAACAAAAAACAGTGTGAAGAAACTGATCAAACTTACAATTCAAGTTCCTACAGGAACGAACTACACAGTAATAGCAAGTAAACAAATAGTTGAGCCCTAATTGGCTTGAATAAACCCAAACTAGGAACAATAATACTGTTGTCCCTAGTAGAGTCTCCAATTCTGTTAAGGAATAAATTCCCCTAGGGTCTTGGGTTGATACCCTAGCAGATTGGAGGTTATCTATACAAAGAAACACACATTCCACACAACCATGATGCTAATAAAACAAAGTCTACGATGAGAGGCGTACCTGGGGGTCCTTCGTTTGAGAAGATCCAACCAGGGTCCAAACCCTCTTGGAGTTCCTTTTGCTCCTTCAGCCTACAAAACAATCAATTCAAGAAAATATAACAGTATATGGACCAAGAATCATAAAGAAATCATCTTGATAGCATATTGAAAGGTAGTTAGTTACACAATTAAAACAACCATTCATATGAGAATCATAACATTGATATCATAAACATGAAGAAGATTTATATCAGGAACAAAGACAAGTGTTTCTTTTATTATAGATAACTAAAGTACAGAAAGGAATGATTTCACTTGAGTCGTCCTTTTGCAGGCTCCAAGCGGAACCGTCCTCCGGATTCGTCCAGTCTCAAGCCTTCAACAAACTCCTTACATGACTTACTCCATGATATCTCAAATAGTAGAAAGACATCATCACACAAGGAAACATGGGTTTCCTGTAAATGGGGGAAGTGCTGGAAGCACTAGGACCTTCAGACCTGGTCAGAGAAAATATCAGCAGAGTGATCTTTCTCTCTCTTCTCTCTTCCCTTAGGCCTTCCCATTGAAGCCTTTTTATACTTCTCCCAAAGTAGTTTTTTAGTTGGGAATACATTGGGAACAGTTGGGCCACGGGCACTAATAGGTAATCAACAGGTGAAACCCGTGATCTCCGCCCGAAATTAATGAATTTTTTTTTTTTAAGTGTTTTAAGACATATACACGGGTTGGGTATACACAGACCCACGTACACACACGTTTATCTCAGGGCAATGTCGTGTATAGGGAGTAAAACACTGTTTTTTAAATTTTGGACCAGGTCTGGAAGGAGTGGTTGCCCTAGGCCATGAGTGCAGCATCACAAACATCAAGAGTGAGGTTTGGAGCTATAACATAGAAAAATATAAAAATCCCCCTTCCCTCCATCATGAAGTGCTAGCTAAATGTATAACATGAGGGGCATTGAGCATGATTTAAAATTCCAACAACATGGCCGCAATTATGCATGTGTATAAAAACTATATAAAATCCATGACCCAAAACTTAGTCAAGAAATGTTGTGGAAGGTGTTGTCAGTTAGTTATATGTGTTTCTCACTATAGCTAACTCAATCCTTATTCCATGTCATTATTTCTTTTTTAAAATCCCACATCTTGCCCTTAGTCCCTTTAGATAGTTTCCTTCAATGATATCAGACTAAATCCCCCTTTTTGTGGGAGAAATTTAAGGTTAAAATTGGATGGTAAAGATTAAAAGGGAGGATGATGATTAATGCATCTCCATCATTTAATCTGCAAGCTCCCTTTTGATTCCAAAATATGCATGCCTATCGACTTAATTATCCTTCACTAAGATATAAAAGTAGCACAACCATATAAGTAAAATAGTTGTTGTCAAATACTTACCAATATTTACTTATAATACAATTATATATATAAATAACATCCTTATTTAAGATATATAAATATGCATCGTTAGGGAAGGGTTTTTCTTCATCCCTCAAACACACAGGCTCTTCAATTTCGTAGTGAGGTAAGGTTCTCCTAAGCCTTAGACACAAAGTATTTTTTTACCTCACTTTAAAATTGGGACAATGGCATTCCCTCTAATTACACGACTATTATGATCATCCATATTTTAGCCAAGTTGTATGGCTTATTTTGGAAAGAAGATTGGCATATGGATTGAAAGCCATGGTAAAAGAGCTAAAGGCCAAGTTGGAATTAGGAGGCATCATTCAATTATTGACCATATTGTTACTCTCATGATCATTTGATAAGATGGCTGCAATAATAATACTAATCTCATATCTTGTTTTTTGGACTTTAGAAAAGCTTTTGACACCATTCTCATGACAAATCTATGGGAGAGGTAATCGCTAATCTCAAGTTGAGGGTTATTATGATGAAGCTATATGACAATAATATTACCAAGCTGTAGACCATTGAGGGCTAGTTAAAATAAATTAATTGCAATACTAGAGTCAAGCAATGGTGTCCCTTGTCCCTTATCATTTTTGGTATTTACATTGATAAGCTTGAAGGGTGTCTAGAAGATGCTGGATATGTTGGTCCAACACTCACTAGTATAATCATAACACTTCTCCTTAATGCTAATGGTATTGTTCTTTTGGAAAATATCCATGTCAATCTCGTCAAGAAACTAAGACTCCTCCTAGATTTATACTCCTAGATAGGTATGACTATTAGCGCTCACAAGACTAAAGTCATGATATTTAAATAAAAAAAGATTACCTATGATAATTTTATTTATGATAATAACCACTTGGAGGAAGTTCCTTTATACAAATATCTGATATTCGACATCCATCATTAGCTCAATTGGAATTATAACATTGAGAAAATGATAAGTGGAGGATGCAAAGATTACTACGGGCTTGAAAACAATTGTAGGTTAGAAAATCTTTGGATTTTGGATAAAAAACAAAAACTCCTCTTTGAGGCCCTTTTCGCCCATGTTATTTTATATAGATGCGAGGTTTGGAATTGTAGTTTATCCAAAGAACCATGGGGGAAGATTGAGCATATCCAAAAGTAGTTTGTAACCTACAACCCTAATAAGATTAAAGGTAATACTCCCTACACTATCCCCATGATTGGAGCTAACATTCTCCAATTGAAAGCATGGCTATGACCAGGTGAATCATGGATAAGAAGAAAATAGACAACTTGGAAGCCTAGAGGTTTCATAAAATCGCTTCTAACTCTAGCCAAAGCCCCCACCTTCAGCTCAAGCGAGAATGGCATAAGGATGCCTAAGCTTGGTTAGACCATTGGGGGATAAAGGAGGAGTGCATCTTGCAGAATAAGGATAATATTACAAATATTATTACTTCGAAATTTAAGGCAAAGTTGTAGGGTGATTAAAGGTTTGGAGGGAAAAATGAAACTACAATATTATAGGGAGGTGACCAACCACAATCTTGGAAACCATAATTGTTTATTTGTCTTCACTATTGTTAAGAAGAAAATGAACATTGCTAAGATAAAGACTAATTCTTATGAGTTCCATAGTGGAACTTGGCATTAGTCTATTCCCAAAATTCCATGGGAAGAAAGAGTTTGTTGGATGTAAGATACTAATAGGGTTGAATATAAAAAACACTTTCTCTTAGATTTCCTAGCTTATAGTGAAATCGATTCTAATTTTGAAAACATATGTCACACTACCAACCTTATTGACATGTTAAGGTAACAAATCTATGTTGATCTAGAACACTTCTCTAACTTCTCTTTGAGCATAGAAATAATATATTAAAAGATTTTGATTAATTTCTTACTTTCTTAAAATTAGATAAAACCATATTAATTTTAATGGATATTAATCATTAACATCATCCTCCTCAAATTTTTTAACAAAACTTTAATATCAAATCAAAACATTGCACTTATCATTTCTCTATCCTTCAACCTTATGATAACAAAAGAAAATGTCTTTATGAAATACTAAAACTAAAAACTTATCGATTAGACAATACGAACTTCAACTTGACCAACCGCCACCTACCTTTCATTGGCCCATTACCAAGAGTCCCCTTAACCATGGTTAGAAGCAGGACTTAACTTTAACCCTATGCCAAAATCAATAACAATGAATAATACTAGCAATTGCCCCTAAAGGTGCAAAGATACATCGAAGTAATATCAATTGTTCATTCACAAGTTGTCAAAATGTACATTTTAACAACATGCTCAAGCTAAAGTCACTTGTGTCTGTCTAGCCCAACCCCACAGATAGACACCTTTTACCTTCCACCAGCATTTTTGTAGCCAACTTGATAGACATTTAATCAAAGTAAATGATATGCACAAGTCTATCAAAATTATTCATCCCATGTTAGATTTTTTTGGTCCACAACAATTAATTGGATTAAATATTTTAGTCACAAAATAGAAAAACAAAAAAATATTTGTCCAAAGATAGAACAATGATTTTTCTTCTAGTAGAAACCCTAGTTCAACGTCGCAAAACAAGATTTTTTTTTTATTTTTTTTAAATATTTTTTGGTGCTTTTGGGTTGTCTTTTTATGTTTATGGGTATAAATCTATCCAAGACATGAGATATATTATCAAATACAACCCAAAGTAGATTGAGCATGTACTTGTACAAAAAAAAAATGTTGCATTTCATACTACTCACATTTTGGTACAACAAAGACTGATACATTCTAATCCCTTTATGGAAGAATCCATTCAATTCATCATTATTTACAAACTTATATACTAGTTGAATCCTAAACAAAAATAATTTTCGTTCTGCCATGATTCAAAGTTCTGAGAAAAGTTTCTAGCGACTCCATGACTAAAACAATAAGAGCATGAACACAATAAAAATTAGTGTTCTAAAGGGATTTAATCAAATTGACATCAATGCACCAGATAAAAATTGAATCTAAGAACTTTTAGATTTCAAGGATAGGCCATGATAAACAACAAAGAGATGAGCTTGAGAATATCAACCTTATATAAAAGGTTTTCAATTTTTCATAATACTAATAGCTTGCAATGTTAAATTGGATTGATTCTAAAAGGGATAGTTGATGAAACTTTAAAAGTATTTTATTGGTAGAAAAAAGGCAAAAGCAAGGTTATTTTAACCTAACTATGATTGAGGCACAAACAAAAATTCTATAACATAACCGTGAGATTAAGACCAATGGTTAACAGTTGCAGGGACTATACTTTCCCTAGCCAATAACAAAATGGTAATAAGTTTATAGTATTCATCTCTCAATGCAAAGACTTGATAAAAAAGATTAAAAAATAGTTGTATTCATGTAGTGTGTATTTCACCCTAAATAGAAAATGAACAAATGTAATTAAAGGTTAAAGGGAAATACTTTTTTTCAAAAATATATTTCAAGGCATATTTTACCACAAATGGATGAAGGTTTGAAAAAATTATCCTCAATACCAAATTTAGAACCATAGGATGAGATAACATGGGGTTTATTATGGTTTATTAGATATTTGGATATTCCTCAAATACAAATTTATGGGATTCCAAAACTATGATAGATCATGTTAAGGGGAAGAATAACATTCTGCAAAATTCTCTACAAGGTTGGTTGAGGCGTATAACAAGCATATGGAATACCCTTCAACATCCCCCTATTCAGCATATTAGTAGGGCTCACAACAAGATAGCGGATGAATTGTCAAAGAAAGGATTACTAGCCACAAAAGATGGCATGTATATCCTGATAAAAATAGGATCAGATGAGACAGAAGTAGAAAACCTTAAGCTGTCGGGGTAGAGCACTGAAGATCACCACCAAAAAGCAAAACATCAACGCAAATAAGTTCCTTGAAAATATTTGTATTTTTGTTAAAGTTTTGAACATTTTTTGTGTTTTGTTTTGTATAGAAAAGAAAGAGGAATGGATACTTTAATGTCGATATATACAAAACATGTAAATGGTCCGAGATACATCCTAGTTTTATAGACTCACATAGTGAATATCTGTGATATATTGTGGATGAGGCTGAGAATATATAGATTCATAGACATTGTTTTATATCTAGGAGACAGTTTCAGATGTCTGTATGTTGAGTATTTACTCCTCTATGTAGTCAAATTGTGGATATCACAGGATCTATGAGGATGATCTGCCCTTCATATGTATGTACTGTTTTAATCATAATATAAAACAGGTGGTTTTTTCTTGTTGAAACATGGGGTTAAATCTTGTGACTAATTGTTGTATGCTCGAGCAACAAATTAAAAAAACTCATTTTCATTAGACTACGCTTGCATTATAGAAGCATACAAAAACAATTGTAGACCGTGAGATGATCAAAGTGGAATGCCATATTTTGAGGCATATGTGCCTTAGTTTTAGTTGAGGAAGAGAGTGCAACAGGATTAAAATAATTACGTGAATGTTTTCAAACGACGAGATTAGGTGGAAAAAGGAGACAACATGCATAATAGAATTCCTACCATGAACTTTTCTAGAGCTAAGTTCATTACTACGGTTCACATTTTTGAATATGTTTATGAGGATTTATGCTTGTAAGTTGTGTTTTTAGGGTCTATGGATTAGGTTTTGAATCTCTATGTGACGATTTATGCTTTTAAGTTGTACTTTTAGGATCTCCCAGACTATAATGTAGCACTCAAGGAATTGCTAAATGTTGGTACACTAGAGAAATATTTATATCATTTCTGTGTTGAAAGAATAAAACAAGACCATAACAAGTAATGTCTATAATGTAGCACTCAAGGAATTGCTAAATGTTGGTACACTAGAGAAATATTTATATCATTTCTGTGTTGAAAGAATAAAACAAGACCATAACAAGTAATGTGAATTACTGCCATCTATCTTGAAAAAACATCTACATAAAATCATATAACAAAAGAATAACATTAAATGATAAAACCCTAGATGTGTAACACATAAATCAACAAATATTTAATGAGATAGAAGATAAATTTATAGCTCAAAAAATACCATTTTCTTCTAGTTCCTACAAGAAAACAAACCATAAAAATATGAAATTGAAACTTTACCTCATTTTTTCATTTTTTCTATCGAAATTGTCCTACCATCCTATTTTTCTATCCAATCTATCGAAATTATCCTACCATCCTATTTTTCTATCCAAATTATCCTACCATAGGAAAAAACTAAAACTCAATTAAAATAATTTACAAAAATATTATTAACTCTTAAAAAAAAAAAAGGAAAATATATGAAAAATAAACATAAACTTATAGCCTCAAATATTAAACAGATTTGCCGAGTTCAAAGCCGGTCAAAAAGAACACCTTCAATATAATTTAAATATTTTTTTCAGGGAGATATAAACACTAAATTTTATTAAAATTAAAATTTCAGTTTCAAAATATATATAATTTGAAAATAATATAGAACATCGAAAATTAATATTATAAGATTAACTCCGTCACAATGTAAACTTTCACATAATGCTATCTTATTTTTATTTTGAATAGTTTTTTATAAAATTACTCTTATACTTATGACAGGTCACATTGGAAGAAAAGAATTAAAAAAAAACCGCGATTGAAATAAGGAAAAGCCGTTAAAATTAAATATTCAAATTAAAAATGTTCATTTTGCTTCAATTTCGAAGCATTTCAAAACTTAAATTGATGGACACATCGGACACGCCGGGCGGCCGGGGCCGTCGAATCTCCACCGATAGAAATTCAAAGGGGAAGCCACGTAAGCTCAATAATTAAATCGCTTACATCATATCCCGTGGCCGCTAAGCTGCCGAAAAGATTCCATCTTTTCTGGAAGTTTCTGGAATTTTAAAATCGTTATTTGTTTATTGGATAGAGATATTATTTAATTTTAAAGTCAAAATCAATTTAGATACTAAATTGGTATATGATATTTTTGATTGTGAAATAATGATTTATTTTTGAGTAATTATTTGATTATTAAATCTAAATACATATCTACTCTATTTTTTTGTTTGAATTTATAATTTAAAAAAAAAACACATGCTCCTATAACTATCAGACCCAGTCAGACTATATTAATATATGATTTCTTAAACTTGGCTATAATAATAATGTTTATTAATTATTTAAATTATTATTAAAATTTCATTTACTTTAATAAAATATTAATTAATTAAATTAAATCCAATTGATACGGTTTTAATTTATATGGGTGCGTTAATATTTACTTTGTTTTATGCGAAGTGTGATATCAACAAGCGCGGCTTCTTTTGGGTAGCGATTGCCATACGATTAGAGCACTCAAAAATGGATCCTGATTTGTGTGATTGTGAAATTAGGGTCATCTTTGTCCATTGAATTCCCGGCACGAGCTTTGAATCTTGCATTACCTATGAATTTCCAGCACGAGCTTTGAATTTTGCATTACTCACTATATTCCAATGTCAATGGATTTTCCATTCATAGGAGGGAACTGAGCTTCCAAAATTCAGGGGGTTTTATTTATAAATAAGGTATGGCTCTTTCTATAGAACGTGCACTGCAAAACGACGATATGGATTTCGATAGGTTGACCGCCTCTGCAACGTTAATAGGTGGTAGAGGAGGTACTGCGACAACGGCTATGATTAGTTTAATCGCGGCACTGGTATTGGTGTGGATGTTACGGCGAAAGAGCAGAAGATTGCCTCAGTGCCCTATCCACCCTATCCACTGCCCATCATTGGAAATGTCCATCAATTGAGACTCCCTGTCCACCGTTGACCTTTCTGACAAATATGGTTCCATTATGTTTATGCGCTTCGGCTCTGTCCCTACCGTTGTGGTTTCCTCCTCTGAGATTGCCAAACAGTTTCTAAAAACCCATGATTTGATGTTTGCAAGCCGACCTCCAACCGCCGGAGGCAAATACTTCGCGTACAATTTCCAAGATATTGTGATGGCTCCCTATGGAGATCACTGGAGGAAAATGAGAAAAATATGCGTCTTGGAGCTGCTCACAACCAAGAGAATAGAGTCCTTCAAGAAGCTTCGAGAGAAAGAAGTGTCTGCCGCGATGCGTTCAATCTGGGAAAAGAGTGAGAAGGGCACAATACCCCTCAATGTGACCGATGTAATCTCTACCCTCACCTCCAATATAGTCTGGCAAATACTGGCCAGTCACAAATTTTCTAACGATGAATTGGGTGCCAATGACAAAGGATTCAAGGATCTGATACTGCAGGTGTCAAGTGCTGTGGGAGAATTCAATATCGGCGACTTCATCCCTTATTTGGATTGGCTTGATTTGCAAGGTATCCGGCGGCGCCTGAAGAAAGCTCATAAAAGATTCGATGCTTCCGCTGAGAAAGTAATAGAGGATCATGTTTATCATCGCATGGCCGCCGCGACCTCGGGTGGGCAGGAAGAGACAGAGCCAGAGGCTCCTCAAGACTTTGTTGATACGCTCCTCGAGATAGCTGAGACCAATCTAAACAAAATAACACGGGAAAGCATCAAGGCAATTATATTTGTATGTGTGGAGGGCAGTGGGCACTCTATTCCAATTCTTCAAGCTTTTTCTCTGTGTCTTTGTCAATTTGGCTCGAACCTGTCACCTAAATCTAGGAAGTACTTAGAAGTCTTGATAGGTATCATTCATTTACTTGAACAAAAAAAATTAACTATGTATTTGTATTTGTGTAGGAGATGTTCGCTGGTGGAATGGAGACGACATCGACTACACTAGAATGGGCAATGAGTGAGCTGCTGAGACATCCGGATGCAATGAAGAAATTACAGACGGAAATTGTAATGGTTGTTGGTGAACATCGAAAAGTAAAGGAATCGGATCTGGCAACCATGAAATACCTCCACTGTGTGGTCAAAGAGACGCTACGATTATACCCACCGTTGCCGCTGGCTATTCCCCATCAATCTCTAGAGGCTGTCACAGTAGGGGAATACTATTTTCGTAAGAAAACAATGTTACTTGTGAATTTGTGGGCAATAGGAAGGGGTCGAACTGTGTGGGGGGCAGATGCATCGGAATTTAAGCCGGAGAGATTTATGCGGGACGAAAATATAGATTTAACCGGTCAATCCGACTTCCGAGTTCTGGCATTCGGGTCTGGTAGGAGAGGATGTCCGGGCTCTTCAATGGCTATTCCGATGGTTGAACTTGTACTGGCTCAGCTAGTGCACGTTTTTGAGTGGAGATTTGAAGGCGATCCATCGCAGATGGATATGAAAGAAGCGTGTGCAACCTCGATTCCAAGACAAGTACCGCTCTCTGCTTTTGCAAGGTTGAGGATCCATGGTTGCCTTTAAATCCGTAAACAATACAGTCGGAGAGGCTTTTCTACATCCAACTTTCACGTTAGGCATATGTGTCGAACTTTTTAGAACTGTAAAACTGCAACTATTTATTTTATAATTATCAATCTGTTCACGGGATATGCACTCCGAAGACTTCAACCTAGCAAACCTACTTTCAAGGTTAATTTTGGAAGGGCGGGCCAACAGTACGCACAGTGTAATGAATATATAAATTGCATATCTACTGGTACTGTAATAAATACATATCAAGGCTGAAGCTTCGGTGGTGTAATCTGCTTCCCTATTTTTCTAGGTTGTAATCTACTTCTCTATTTTTCTAGGTTATTAATATTTTTAGAGTTATAGTTTTTTTTTCCCCTGAGAAAATCAGTGACTTCCATTAAATTTGAAAATTACAAATCAGATGCCGAAGCATTTACTGGCATGATCAAGGATCGCTACCCTATCCGGTGCTAACAGTGCATATCAGCAATTGCTAAAAACAATAAGATAATTCCACCCAATCCGGTGCTTACAGTGCACAACCAATGAAAATCTGCGCGCTCAATTACTGTGAAAGAACTATCGCTCTGTCGCCTAAAAAGATACATCAGATTCTGTTTTTTTTAAAAACTCTGCTAGACAGCAAACAATTGCATAATAATATGCTCCATACCCGGTCAGCGAATGGGACCATTGTCCCTCGGATGCCTCTGGTCTATATATGGGCGATGGAAGAAGCGGTGTTCAACATTTCCAAGCAGCTCCACGATGTGTTCCTCGCCTTGCGGAATTGTCAAAGCCTCTTTTGACAGTTTGTCCGCCTCACCATTGTGTTCTCGATAGATATGGGCGCAGGAAAAATGAACAAAGGCAGCTTTGAGGATGAGAGTGTTTTGAAGAAGATTGCTGAGAGAGTG
>APFE030224190.1:77127-180890 GCA_000404065.3 Pinus taeda | reverse complement strand
CCTACCTGTCCAAGCTCCATCGAGACTCTTCGTTAGTGAATATGGCCCTACTCATTTAGCTTGCATCCCAGGAGGAGAAGCAGCTACAAGACATCCTACAGGAATCTTGTAGCAGCTAATCCCTCTGGAGCACATACTCTAGAGGCAGGGGCAGCTGAAATCAACACAGAGAACATGAAAAAAGGCTTCTCTTGGACATGAACACATCCTCGATAGCTGAGACCAGATAGAACCTGTGCATGCAACATTTACAACTAAAAGATCGGGTTCCAAAGCCATGCATGCAGCTTCAAAAAATGAAAGAATGGGCTCTAGCACCCGTGCACGAGGCAGAAGCAAGTGAGGCAGTGGTTCCGAGACAAAATTCTGCATAACGTGTCCACGGCCGTGCAGGTAAGTGTCTAACCTTATTCGTCAATCACATAAACCATATTTCGAAAAAACTGCATGTCTGTGAAAATGGTTGGATTGAACGAATTCGGTGGCCAGTCAACTGGACACCCTCAGCCAGTCACACTGCTTCGTGGGATCCGAACAAGATCAGCTACGTTCAAACTTGCCAATGGGCTATGCAGCAGGCACATGTGGAGTGTCTAGTCGGTGAAAATCGGCGGACTGACAATGGTGGCGGTGGTTAATGGCAGAGGGGAGGTAATGGCGGCCCGGGACACGCAGAAAAATGATGGCCATGATGCTGGATAACAGTTCGGTCTTGCCACCTCACCCCCTCGCCACGAATTGCACCGCAATTCAAAATTTTTGGCTGAAGATTCGTACACTTGCTGCTCATTTGCATTTGCAACGTCCTAGCCGAAGTACTCATCCTCTGCTTCCACACTCAGTTAACCGTCATCCTCCACCGAGATTTTTGGCCTATTTCAAATTTCTCCCATGTCCCGAGCTTGTTCAGAAGCGTAGGGACATCCTACAGAAGCCAGCAAGCGTTCTTCAGGAAGAAGTTCTACAGGAAGTATGGCACAGCCTTCCAGAACGGAGAAGCCTGGTTTTCATTCGACAAATTTGGAGTTTCGAGAGAGGTAGGCTCGAAAAACACTCTCCCTGCATGGTATATTTCAAAAGGTGGTGAATTGAACTGTCTGGAGTAGGAATATTAGAGACAATTCTGCCTGTGAGTCAAGAATAGCAGTTTGTCGATGTAATTACATGGAATTTCTTAGCCGGTCTTATGTCAACGTTCTCCTCCAAGGTCCCTGTGAAAAATTTCTCTTGTAGAAAAGATAAAGCACTATGAGGGCTAACTTGTGCGTGAAAAAATTTACATTTACACAGTTGTATATATGCTGGTGATGGAAATTAATCTCTATGTCCTATCTGTGGAATCCTAATTCTCCCTGTTACACACAGACAACCGAGTTTTGGTCAATGAAAGCATTAGAAACAAGGAATCGGTGCAGGTTAATTTCTAAACACCTGGGAGATCCTATCTTGAAGTTCAAAGGAGGAAACCATAGAACAACAGTCCCTTTCTGCTCAAAGCACTGAAACAAAGCACTCTCACCATGCTAGGGGGGTTTATAAAAAAGGAACCCTCGGATTCCAGGAAATTGCGTGAACATCTCGCAGTAGTGGACCTCTTCACCCTTTCCAATTGGATGACCTTCTTTGATAAAATCCAGGGCCATTATGATGAAATAACGAAGGAATTCCTGATGTCCCTGCAGCCTAAATCAAAAACACTGGCCACTGTGAATTTCAGAGGGTTGACCCTGCAGCTTACCCCTGAACTCATTAGTCAGGTCATTGGTCTGCCATTAGGGATACCTTGGAGCAAAGAGGAGAGAGCATTAGGCCAAAAAGCAAAGAAAGAATTCTTCCTACCCGAGGGACAGTTTGCAGAAGATAAGAACGGGGTAAGGAGGGCTAGTTTACATCCTCTGTGGAGCAAATCCAGTCTCGAAATTATGAAATACATTACCTGTGAGGGGCGGTTCACTATTGTTTACGGCTATCACTTCCGGCTTCTGAAAGAACTAAGACATGGGTTGGACTTACCCCCAGAGCAAAAGTTGAGTATTCCCTATTTTCTCCTGCAATCATTGATTGAATGCAGCACAAAATTGAAGGAAGGGACACTGGATCAGGTAGCCCATCATGGGCTTATCAAGCTTTTGGTAGAGGATGCCCTCCACACCTACACTGTCCCCCTCTCCTAGGAGATTTTCCGCAACATGTCTAGAGATGATGATATCCGAATTCTAGCTGAGGAACTCACCTCATCCAGCAATGAAGAAAGGGAACACACCGAGGCAAGAGAGAAATCTAGTGGTAGGGAAACACAGGACAGACCACCATAGAAAGAACAGGAAGAGAAACAAGAAAAAGGCCAAGATGTTGAGCCTAAAACTATGGAAGGACCAATGGCACAAATAGCCAGGGAGAAACAACTGCAGAGTAGAGCGGAAAGGATTGAAAAAGTCCAAACAAAGGAGGTCACAACCAAGGCAACCAAACAAGAGTTAAAAAGAAGGACACATTTAGCCAAACAGGCCAAAACAGTTTCTACAGGAAGTCTGGAAACAACTTCTACAGGAAGTCTGGAAACAGCTTCTAAAGGAAGATTGAAAACAACTTCTACAGGAAGCATAAAAATAGAGCAGAAGAAGGAGAAGTCTCCTAAGATTCTGGCCAGGGAGGCAGCAGTGGTGCTGGCTGCCTTAAGCACAACCCCAGAGTAAAAAGGGAAGAAGAAAAGGGAGCCTTCCATGTATTTTAAGGCAAGAAGAAGCATGCGCATAAAAAATGACAGACCCTAGACACAGTCAAAAGAGCCAATTACGATTGTGGACACCCTAATTAAACAATAGGAAAGGTCTCCTCCAAAGGCATCCATCATGTATGAACGGGGAAGCCCGAAGACGTCCACATGGAAGGAAAAAATTAAAATGTTGGACACAAAGACCTCTCTACAGGATGCTGAGACAATTCTACAAGACACGTTGGCTAGGCTAAAAGAGACCAAAGATTTGAAAGAAAAGGCAGCTAAATCCTCACAGGAGGAAGAAAAGACCAAGAAAATTGAGTAACCAAGCTCCCAGCCCAGTCTGGGCTCCTACTATAACCTATTAAAGGCCGGGAAGATAATTCCCCAAAAATTCGCAGTGCCACTGTTCTTTGCACTAGAAGAAAAAAGAGTGAGGACCCACACTTGGATGAAAATCACCAAGTACAAGGGTGTGGCAGATATACGTCCCTTGGAGGAGCAACTCAAAGAGGTAAGGAAAGAATTGGCTATGGTACGACATATAGAAAGTAGCCAGTGGGCCAAGCTACAGGAAGAAAATGAGCTGCTTAAATAGCAGCTACAGTTATAGGGACTTTTAAGGAAGTTAGGCCCAACACCTTGGGAGAACAACAATAATAGGAGGAGCCCACAACAGCCAAAGAAACACCTGATGAACAGTAGAAGGGAGATGGGTTGCAAGCTGAAATAGAGGCACTAACTAGACAGCTACAGGAAAAGGAATTGCAAGCAGCACAAGAGATACAGTCTCTAAGGCAACAGGTGCACGAAAAGGAGGCCCAACTGGCCTGCATGGCTAGCTGCGCAGAGGAGGCAATACAGTGTAGACAACCTACCAAATCATATGCCTTATACCTCAGGGAACAATGGTTGCAGTTCCAGATCAGCACTTTGGCCCAAAGGGGTATTACTCCATTTCAAACTACCACCAATTCATGGCTTTATGTGACAGCAGCTCATCAGAGGACAAGGCCAAACTATCAGAGTTCTACCTACACAACTTGCCCCTTCCCAACATGAACTTGTGGGACCCCAACGCTGCAGTAGGGGATGTGCAACTTATGGCCATGACCTCTTGGCTAAGTCATGAATAAAAGAGAGCAGTTGAGGTCTGAAATGTTATGGACATGGAGTTGAAGGAACCACTAATGATAAGAGCAGAGCCAAAGGATCCCTCAGCACTGATACACGCCCACCAACACTTGGAAAATAACTCCCGGGCCCTACCAGATTACATTGACCGTCAAGCCCAAGCCATAGCCCATTTTGAGGACATGGAAAGGATGTTGGGGGATGACTATGTTCATGCCTACACCCGGAGGTGGAAAACACTGCCCCACAGCCTAAAAATTAGAGAATACCACACCCCAACAAGGATGACAGAGGCCTTGGCAAGAGTACCCCTCTACAAACAAAACATGCAGAATCTTTAGGCCAACTCGATCAGCCTAAATTCAGTCCTCCCTTTCTTTTGGGGTTGTTGGAGGGAATAAAAGAAGAGGAGGAACATAGGAATTGGGAAGAAGTGGAAAGGAAAGCAGGATTTCATGACCGTGAAGAAGATATCACTTCGGAGGCATGGGATGTGAGAGAGGCGGTCAAGGCTATCAAGGATGATGAGCTGGATTAGTTGCTCGGGGTCAAGCAACCAATTTAGCAGGGGGCGATGATGAGCCCCGAAATTGGGTAACTTATTGGGCTCATTTTGTCTAATTGTTCTTCATTAATCCACCATTTTTCATAGTTTATGCATGTTTTTTGAGTATATTTATGTTGGTTGAACGAGTAAGGATAGTCACTTGACCAAGAAGGCTAACATGTTGTTAATGCAAATTTTTGGACATGTTTTGGACCAAGGATAAGCAATTATGAGCCAAATGACAGCCAAACATGAAGGAACAAGGGTGAGGATTTGTAGGAAGGGTGTCCCTTGCATTAAATGGCCCCTTCCTTGAAATCTCCACCCTCAGCTCGGAGTTTACAGGCCACCAAAATGAATCCTAAAGGCAGTCGAGCAGCTTGGTGAAACGTGATTGTTTACAGGCAGTTGGAGCAGCCGAGCCCCTTGAGTTAAGGAGGGCTGCTGAGGCCCCTCGTAGGCATAAATAGGAAGGCTTTCAGCCTTCGTAGGTTACTTTTTGGACTGTTGTATTTTGCACTATAGTGCTGCTACTTTCTCAGCTCATTTTCGTAGCTGCTGTTGTATAACTTTCTTATGAACATGGCTATTTTTGAGTAATGGAAAGCAACTTTATTTGGCATCAGTTCTGAGTTTCTTTAGGAGCCTACAACTCTTGGGGTTGGGCCCAATCCAAGTGCCAAGGCTTCCTTCATGTACTGTTATTTGTTTTTATGTCTTTGCAAAATAATTTCTGTTAAGTAGATTAACATCTTGCTGGTTATATAGGTCATGGTTGATGATTAGATAGGCTTTTCATGTTCAGATTTAGTTGATAGATTAATAACAGGGAAGATCTCCAGAAAAAGGCCATCGAGCACCTCTGATCTCACCTCTCCCTCAGTGGGATCGTGAGCTGGGACAAAGGTGACATTGCTGCCAACAAAAACACTGCCTTTGCTTCACCATGAAACTAGTAGTGTTGTATTCTTAGTTTCCAAACTTGATATCAATTTTGATTGCATGCTTAGGGTTGTGATTGCTCAGTTGCATAGTTACTTCATATGATTTCACTGCAAATAGACTTCTGTTCATTTCCTTTGCTGTTATCTAGGTCAGATTAGGTCAAAGTAATTAGGTTCTTGATTTTCCAAGTCTTCATTTGTCAAATTCGAAAAATAACTTGTAGAGTGCCTGTAATACCTCTCCATCCACCTATACTCCATCAATCCAATCTGCTCCATCCTCCAACCCGGATTCTTGCCTCACGTTTGCCAATCGCTCACTTCTCCCTAATTCTCATATTTTTGTGCATCATTGTTCTATCTCTCCTTGAAAAAATCCAACCATCCTCACCACTCCTCAACTCCATCCACCAAGCCTTGGACCTCCTTACACCCTTATCTCACCTCCATACCCACTCCTTCATCTTTCTCCCTCCATCCATCCTCCAAAATCCCATTTCTGAACATCCTGTAGAAAATTACAGACATCCTGTAGAAATTCTAGAACATCTTGTAGAACCATTGCAGACTTCCTGTAGAAGCTCACGAAAGCGGTTTCTTGAAAGCCAAACTCTGTGAAACTCTCTAGAATGGTGCTAGGGACCCCTCAGGCCCTCTCTGAACCTCCCCAACCTTCTGCAAGAATTTCCTCTCATTGATCCACCTCTGCACAGTCAAAAACAGTGAAAGCACATGCATGATAAATCTGACAACTTAATCAAAAATACAAAAAGTTGTTTTCTTCAGATGGAAGTAGCTTAGACACATGTATTTTACGTTCCTAGAAGTAATGGCATCTCTTTTAGTAGCTTTCATCCTCTTTTTCGCATCAGTAGGGCTAGTTGGTAATATTAGGGTTTGCATTTCCTTTCAATGTTTCAGTTTCTTTCTGTAAGTAGATTAGCTTCCTTTGAGTTAGCTTTCGTCCATCAGCTAAAAAGATTCTTCTCAGAGCTCATAGAAGTTGGCTTAAGCCCCTAGCGGACTTGTGCCAGCTGACCAAGTGATAGCTGTGGCAAGAGCTAGTACTTGTGCATACAACACCACCGCTTCCAAGTTTGTTACGAACTACTGGGTTGATAAAAAGTAAAGAAGGGAGTCCTAGGAGTTGCAACATTATTGCTGCAATACTGGAGCCCACCACTTTGCACACTCCGCTAAAGGCTTTTGCATGGATATCCTCCTGGACATTCGTTATTTCCACACAAAATCATCCCAACTGGAGGGACTGTTCACACAATTGCCTTTCCCACCCATGCGTATTGACCGTGAGTCTGAACACGAAGTCTATGTGCATTCGCGTAGGTTTTTTAACATGGGCCTATACCCATTTGGACAGGTGCACATGCGGACTGTTCCATCCGTCCTTCTTATTTTTTAATTGTGCCTGAGGCTTCCCGAAATGTATGTGCATCATTATCCTGCATTCACGCTAGTCCTCAAAGCTTCCTCAATGCATACCCCACCACCTGGAGAGCGTAGCACGCAGTACCCATTTCAAAGCCTCGAAACGTTGTTGTTCTGGGACCTCTCTTTCAAATCTTTTAAGGAAAACATATACCTCACTTAACCCATCATAAGTAGGTAGATCCCTCACCTCTGTTGCTACGTAGTGCAACGATCTCGTCATCATGTTACAGTTCAACGTGGTTACCTCGTGTAACTGGTTCTGCCATCATTCTATTTCCTCATCCGAATCAGATGTACAAGAGCTTTCGTGCTCCCATGAGATTCGTCCATCCGCAATGGGATTTACCCAGTCTTTCTCTCACATGGTTATCTTGTAGATACAATCCAACTCATCGTCACTTTCATAGTCGTGCACTGGTTCCGTGTAGCACGATCCTTTTGCAGGGTCCAAAGGGAGGACTATGCGTAGGGATTTTTTCTCAAAGATCATCTTGCACTTCTTTAGGTTTATCACCTTGTTCATTTTAGTGGCCCAATCTATTCCTAATAACACAGGGTAGGGATTTCTATCATCTAGAATATCTATCACTTCGAAGTCTGCTAGCACACTTGCTCCTTCAATATCCACTGTGATTCCCTACAATCTCCCCATATGTATTATCTTTTGCTGGTTCGCCATTCGCACCTAGATAAGAGACCATTGCAATGTAGGCCTTCCCATGTGCTCCCATGTCTGCTTTGGCAGAACGTTCGCATCCAATCCTAGGTCCAAAATCACTCGGTCCATCTCATATTCCCTAATCTATGTGGTCAACATCATTTCTCTTCCTGTCCTCGTCATGTGCTTTCCAATCTTCTGGACTATGAGCGGTTCTCCTAGCACAGTCCCAACACATCTATTGATGAGTTCCTGCAATCCTTTTACAGCCTTACTATCACGCAGTAGCTTCATGCATGTTTCTAGGAACATCGTGAGCATCGAAGGATCCATTTTTGGCTTTGGTTTGTCTTTTCTTCCTGGAGTGGAGGCATCAGCAAAGCTCTTCTTGGCTTCCATCAAGGTTTCCTTAGCGCGTTGCAAATCAAACTCTGGTTCTTTCTTCGGAGCCTTACAAACCAAAGTACTATCTTCCAGCTACGTGCCTTTATCATCCCTTGTCTTAATTCCACTTTGGAGCACAATATTCACATTAGGGTCTTCCTCGTGCGGCTTAAACCTCATCATCTATAGGTTCTGAGTTAGGGGAGGTTGGAGCGCTCCTTTGTCACGTAGCCTAGCTATCAGTGTGGGACAATCCTTCGTCTCATGGTCAAACAATGTACAATATAGACATGACAACCACATTTGATTCATACAATCATGGGCATAATGTCCTGGTTCTCCGCAATTGTAACATATCAGTTGTCTGTGACCTCTTCCAGGTCCTCCTCCACCTCGGCCTCATTCGCGCTCGTGAAATCCTATTCGTGCCATTATTGTGTTATGGTCAAGGGGTCGTGTTTTAGCCTGAACTATGTAGGTGGGAGTCCTATCCATCATCAACTAATAGCTTCTACATGTGCGCTCATCATGTCCCATTGATCTACAGAAATTATAGAACAACTGTTGTGAATTTTGTGTGTATTTTTTCAACAGATGACAGTTGTCTGTAATATGCTTTCCCCCTATTTGACAAATCAGGCACCATAAAGCAGGCCCCACGCTAGGTCTTGCTTGTGGCTCTGGTCTTAATGACATCGACCCTCCTCCCTCAAGGTAATTCGCAAACACTAGGCAGTGGTCCTTGTCATGACCTGACCCTTACATTTAACACAACATACCTCCCTGCGCACCTTCAGGTGAGCTATCCTGTCGTGTTTTAGACTCTGCATCTCAAGGCATAAGTTTTTCAATTGCATGTGGATTTGATGAAATCCTAGGTTCGGATCCTGTATCGAGGTCTCATGCAGTCTCATTGCGATCTCCAAGGCCTCTGCCTGAGTCATTAACCTCGATTGTGACTGCGTGTTCCTCAAATGCAGCGTTACGATGCTACAAACCATTCGCGATGTTGTCCATCCATCAAACTCATATTGGCTTTATGAATTGTACACTTCAGTCTCTAATTCAAATCCCAAGGAGTCTCACCTGACAACATTATGATCTCCTTGAACCTGATGATTGACTATGCCTCTGAATTCGACCTGCTAAATTCTTTGTTTAGCGCACTTTGGATATCCATGACCCCCACGTTCGGATTGTCATTAGAATACTTAATATACCAGGTCTGCCTTATCAAATTGATCACACTTCTTGATGAGAGCTTCGCGAGCTCTTCCTCACCCCCTCGCGGAGGTGAAATCAAGGGGCTAGTTTCTAGTTCTGCACTTCCTTCGTTTCTATAAATTCTTCCACTTCGTGTAGCTTGTAACATCAATTTATTCACATAATCCACTTTTCACACAGTAGCATTTTAGTCCAAGTGTTTAGAGACTTAATGTACTTACCTCACGGTCCTTTGAGAAAGCATCGTTTTGCCTCGCTATAGCTGACTGAAGTATATACCGTGAACTCAGTAATAAATCCTCCTTTAATTCAATCGAGCTAGTGATCAACAGTGCGTGCAATCTTATCCTCTGATGCATCCAATCCGTGCACCAATTCTGGATTCCACACAATAGGATTATCGAGTCTCCACCTTCCTTGGCTATCTACTAGCTTCACGATCCACTCTTACAACTCAGTAGTGAAAGATGCGAAGAAATTTTCATGGATTTCTGTGTATAGGTAGCAGTCTAACCACTTTTCCTTTGATAGTCTGGATTCCTATTCTCCTGCGCTACGAACTTGTGAATCTTCCTATCCAACCAATCTTCAATTTCTTTCTTAGTTGGATTACAATGATACAATATTAGACATCTCTATGCAGATTCTAGTCCCGACAACGGAACCATTTGTTGGCTTGTGGGGGCCTAACCCAGGTTTGGAGTTATATAACCAAACAAATCCATATACTACTGGCCCTTTCAACAATAGTCTGCGGAGCACAAACTGAGGTCTCATCCAAAGCAGTATGGGAGGATGCTGGAACTAGGTTTTTGCACCCTTGAGATGTCTGAGGGGTCGATTTATTCCAATGGTGAACACCTTCATGTTGGGTGCTTCGTGCACTCTCCTATCCTATGAGGCCTTTGCTCCCTTGTTATACTTTCCCTTGCGCAGCCCTTACCAGGTGCTTTGGGGCTTTTGCACTTGCTGGAGCAGCGATCTGCACTATTTCCCCAAGTCACACCATGGATCTTACCTATCTTCTTATGATAGTTAGTTATATTCACATACATAGATGCCTTATATTATATTTACTTGTTTAGCATATTCATATAAGTTCGCATAGTAAATAGATAGTAAAATTGCAATTCATACCCAATATACTTCAATGCATAAAACAGGACAAGATACACAGAAATATGGTAAAACTTCTTCTTTATTAATGATTTCAACTGGTTACAGACTCAAACTACCCTGCACACTCAGTTGTAGGGGTCCGCGCACTCAGCTGCGGAATACTAGGCCTCTGAGCACTCAGCTGCAGAGCCTTCTCCTACTCTACAATCCAAAGACACGACTTACACTTCGACTCAATGCTTCATTGATTCCTTAGATTCATTAATCCATCCTGATCTCTCTTTACACCTAGAGCCTCACTCTACACGGACCATGGGTAGATCTTTCAAACCAACATTACATTAGAAAAACAAGGGCGAACAAACCTATGACTCTATTATGACTTTGTGCTCTGCACCCACAAATCACGGAGTCTTTACAATGGACTTAGTCAAAACTTGGACTTTAAGCCCAAAAACATGCCTTGGGTGGATCCCACGCCCAACAATAAGGAAATGGGAAGGTGCAAGAGTTTTTTGCTTCTTGATATCACTCCAATATCATTTGGATTAGAAACTATGGAAGGAGTGATGACTGTTTTTGATCCCATGGAACACAATGATTCCAATGAAGGAGTGGTGACTGTTTTATCCAAGTGTTTGAAGGTGAAAAATAAAGAACAAATAATAATAATCTTTTGGGTCGAACCTATCCAAGAAAAGTCAGCCTCCTTATGGTCATGTCATCCCCCTCCAATAGGCATGATTGTTCATTGACTAAACAAATATAAATAGGAGTAGTGTCTCCTCCATTTTCTCATAAAACTCTTGACCAAGGAACAATTGGAGAATTTAAAGACAAGGAAGTGAGAAAAGAGGTTCATATCTCATAAACCCAAAATATTTTAAAGGTATATCAATTGAAGGTTAATTTTATTTTGGACTAAGGTTCCTTGGAAGCTCTTTTTGATCAAGTGATGAAGTATTTTTGAGCCACCATTGGAGAAATAACTCGAGTTAGTTTAAAAACTTTGGCCTTCATCTATATACTAGCCTAATATCAAATTCATACTGTGGCAAGGCCCATAGCAACTTATCTATGGCATATCAGATTGTATTTCAGACTGAAGCAACCTATCTATAGCAATTCAAATTATGAAAATTTAGTTTGTGTTAGAAGGTGCAATTTTATCTTGTGGTTAGGTGCATGCCTTCGAACCCCTGTGACAGAATCTCAACTTCTGTGGAAAGGAATAGATTCTAACATATGGTGATAACTTAGCCTTGTGACAGAGCCTTGAGCTAGATATTTCGGCCTAGCAGTTGAGTTGAATTGATCTTTGAAGCAACCCTCTTACATCTTTGAATTAGGATTTTTGAAGCATCCTTGAGTACCAATGTTTACCATTTGAATTAGGGTTTTAGAATAGATTTTGAGCACCAATGTTGACCATTTGTTAAAGGTGATTTCAATTATTTAGAACACACTTTGATAAAAATCTAGGAATAGACTTTGAAGACAACCTGGAGTGAACTTTGAGGGATTTCTAGCTGACCTTGAAGCTTGTGTTAAGCATATTTTAGCTTACCTTGAAGCATAGTTTGAGAATATTTTTAGACACACTTGTAGAAAACTATGGAGAAAATTTTGAATTAGATCTTAAAGCAGTGAAGGAATTTTTCTTTGGGTAGATCTTTGACGAGACCTTAAAGAGTGAAGAAGTATCATTCTAGAGATAATTTTGAAGATTACCTAGAACAAATTTGGAGCCGACCTTGGATCTCTTTGAGCTAGTGCTGTAGCAATCATTGAAGACCTTTATAGGAGCTTTTTGCTAACTTGAAGTTGATTTAGAGAACATGTTGAGACAAATCTTGGACAACACTGAAGCAGACTTGATGAAAAATACTGAAGCATATTTTGAATACCCTTTTGGAGTAGCTATTGAGGATAATATTTTGGAAAGACTAAATCCTTAATTAACTTAAGAGGATTGGAGTCCTCATACAACGTTGGAGCCTTTTGAGAGACCAGTTTGGAGCCTAGATTGATATTTGAGGATTGATGTGCTAATTGAAGATTGGAGCCTTGAAGAGGTATATTGTGCTTCTAATGAAAGAAAAACTTAACTTTCATAATATATTAGTTGAAAGAAATATTGACTCACCTCCTCTCTCAATATTTCCAATAGCTTTTCTAAAATTTTGAGTTTTGTTGATGAGTTTGTTGGTTATAATTTGTTAAGTTCAATTCCATATTTGTATTTTGTGTTGTTGTTCATATAAATCAGACCTCTATTTTGTTGAGTAGTATGCAATATTTGTGAGTAATTTTATTGGAATGATTACTTGTGTGTAAACAAAGTGTTTGATAAAATTCCCACAAAAATGTTCAATAAGAAATTTCTAAATCGTACGTTAATTTCTGAGTGTATTTTCTAACAATAAATTTACAGAAATGTTTTATAGAATATAGATGCACTATTAAATGCTCAAATATTAATGTTTTAGAAACCTTCCAACTCTTGAAATCCTTATCCAAATATAATTATATTTCCATCACCACATTACAACATCGAAGTTGTAATGTACCTGGGGCGGACCATGGAAGATGTTTGCATTTGGTTTGATGATTACATGGCAATAGGGAAGAAATGGTTCTAGGGACTCGATGGCACACCATACTCCAATCATCTAACAAATGATTAGAAAAATTAGAGTGACATTGGGACGGGAGTTCACCTAAGAGGGGAACACTTTACAATGTAATTAATGTTGTGGTAATAATCTATGTATATTGGTGATTAGTGGTAAGTTGTACTCTTACATATTTGTAGTGGGATTATGTAGTTTGCAATCAAGATATTAGCTATTAAGTTCCATACTTATGAAATTGATTCTATATAAACAAGTACATTATGTAAAAACACTGGGAAGGTAGCATAAAAAATCCATGGGGGTATTTTTGTTAAACAATCAATCCATCCTAATTTTGAGAGTATGTGGGACCCCAATTATGTTACTTGTTCCATTTCATATCAAAGAACCAAGCTTCACAATATATAATGATGCTTCTAGCCTTAATTTTTTTATTAACATAATTGTTATTATAAAGTATGACACATCTTATAATAAACATTAAGGTTTTATCTTATATTCACATTATTAATATAAATATAAGGCTATGTTGGGGAATATGATATTTCATTAAGTAAGACTAAGGGTCATGTTTGCACATTAAATAACACAAATGGTATTTTTCACTAATAACTAATGCCAATTGATAAAATCATTGGCTCATATCATTTCATAAGCCTTAAGGGATGTTTTTGTCAAAACAAATTTGAAATTAAGTTTCATATTGATGAGTCCTTACATTAGCATATATTTAGATAATGATTATCCACTCAATCAATCACATATTTATCTTCAACAATCATAAGGATAGGTTTTTTTTGAACGAAATAGTTATGGTTTATATTAATAAGAAGGTTGGAATCTGGGACAACTCTCTTATAGATTCTTCACTATTCATAGCTTCATGATAGTTCAAAATTTCAAAACTGAAGAGGTTTATTTTACAGCTATCACCCCCTTCTATTCTACTATAAACGCGATTGTAGACTTGAAAATAAACCCCTAGAAAACAGTTGTATTTACGATACATAATAAACCATATTATGGAAACTATAATCCATTTCCAATCTTACCAGAGTACCAAGCCTCAATTTTAGTCCCCATTTTCCCTCCTTTAGCCTCGCTTGCACTATGTCTTCTCTTGCGCTTCAGATGCATCTCCATCATGCATAGTATTTGTAATGAAAAATGTTTGCACTCTGCAATAATATTTATAACACTTGGTATATGAAGTCATCCATTGAGGATACGGATATTTATATTTAATGGTATATAAGTGAATAGATGACATGAGATGAGATCATTACAAATGAGGTCCACTTATACACCTTAGGCAAGGTCCTCTTCATGAATGGTTCATGTTCCCTTAGACATGTATTTTTCAATATTAACATTATTTAACTTAATATATTATGATTATAATTTTTTATTTTTTATATTATTTTTTTAATCTAAATTATTATTCCATATCAATTGCCTTCCTCTTCAGAAAGATTTATCCTCAAAGCTTATTGCTGACAAGGCATGTCATCTATTCTTGTCTTGAAATTTTCTCACATCATTTACTAATTCTTGGATTATTCATCTTCATTGATATAAGATGATAGGATCCTCCAAGTGATTAACAAAATGGTCGAATTGAGAATGGATCTAACCATCCTAAATCAATATTTTGTAGAATTTTGAAGTCATTAGATACTTCAGATGAACGTTTATCACAAAACTGAATTGTACTGACATTAGTAGTCTTTCGAACATAAGTTTGTTGTTTTAGTTGATAGTTGAGTAATACATATATGCAGACTGATTCAATTGTCCGCTCTTGTGTTTTGGATGTAAATGGGGACTTCTTTTGGTTTATATTTCCCTTATCACACACGTGACAATATTTTGATTTACTTCATGTTCTGATGTTGTCAAGTTGATTACAAAATATTCACTTGGAATTTTCATTGTTTGAACTGCAACACCTTAGTGTGTTTTTTGTCCAATTGGATTGTCTTTATGTTGTGATATTCATTGCACTGTTATTCATTCCTATCTCTTCAACTTGAATTTCTTCATTTGAATATTTTGATGCTTCCTTCTCAATAAGTTGTTGTACCTTGTTTTCCAATGACTTCTTATCCTTCTTAAGCTTCTTAATTTGCATTAGTAATTTTTCACTATGGTCCTTAAGCTGAGAAACTTATTCATTTTTGTTAGCGGTGATTTTTTCATTTTCCCTTTGCATATTTTGTATTGCCTTTTTACTTTCTTGAAAAATTACTTTTGAGATATCTTGTATGTATTCTAGTGTTACAGAATCTGGATTCAAGATAATGTCATGGAGTGTTATTTTCTTCTTCCTATAGGAAAATGCTAAAAAATTATTCTTCGTATTTAGGATAAATGATCCTAGTGATTCAATCCAGGGTGAATTGAGAATAATGTCACCTTAATAATTGGATAGGGAATGAACAAAGAATTGTGATATAAATGTACAATCTAGAATGTTTAACTGTAATTTAGTTATTTCGTATTTTTTTTTGTCCAAGATGTCTAATTTTTTATTATATTTGACTTAATATTACCAATTGGTTTAAAAATTTAGAGTTTATATAATTTTTACCTTCAATAAGAGAGATAGAAATAGTAACATTTTTTCCTGCAAGAGTTCCCTTAATTATAAATAACATTGAAACATAGTTAAATGAGGTTTTGGAAAATATTCCTACCTTAAATTCTGACTTAGACTCCATTTTTCTTTCTCAATAATTTTATGTCAACAATATTTTGTTTATGAACTTATATATATTTTTAATACTTTTAATAAGACCCTCCCTTATTATAAATTGTTAGTTTTATAACCTCCTTGTAACTCTAGATTTAACCCTTATAAACTTAAAGGTTATATATATATATATAAACATTCTAAGTACCTTATAACTTTATTTAATTCTTAACTTTAACTACATCTAGTAACACACCTTTAAGTTGACTATGCAGCTATATGGATACGTAAAAACATGATTTTTAACTGTACAAACACGAATGGTTGTGAAATGCCACATATGTGTATGAAATAATGTGGAATTGGTGTGGTTTGTAACATACAGATTGGAAATTGGAGATAGGCTGGTTGGTAATAAATGGTTATGTTGTCTGTGGGTGATATAGCAGTGGTGTCAAATGGATTAATTGGTGATGGTGGCTGCAAAAAATGTCTGGCTGAGTGGAATGATAATCTATTGTTGCAAAAAAATGATTGGCCGAATGTTGGATGAGGGAATGTAGCACGACGATGATTGTGTGCTTACTTGGTATAGCATTGGTCTTTTTTGTATATTATATATATATAATTTTTTATATATATATTTTTTTATTTTTAATTTTTATTTTTTAAATATAATTTTTTTTTAATTTTTATTTTTTGTAACTCTTTTTTTTGTTTTTTGTTTTATTAATTTTGTTTTATAATTTTCTTAATATATTTTCTTTCCTTTTTTTTATTATATAGCTCTTTTTCTGTTTTTGTAAATGGCCAGGGGCTTGATTGCAAAATTGGAGAATCTCCAAAAATTATATAGTGAAATGCTTGAATCACGACGACAACAAATGAATTGACGATAGTTTAATGGAAAAATGTTGAATCATACTTGATTTGTTAAGTGGCCAGAGGATCGAACAACTCTGATACCAATGTAACGAACAAAGTTTGTACTCTACAATAATCTTTAGAACACTTAGTACACGAAGATATCCATTAAGGATAAGAATATTTATATTGAATAGTATATTAAATAATAGATTATATGAGATGAGATCGTTACACATGGGGTATGTTGATGTACCTAGGTAGGTGCCTCTTCATGAATGACCATGTACCTTATGATTATCTATATTTCTATTATTTTTATATAAATTATATTCATAACAATATTACCATGGTTTAGATGCACTGACCTTGGTCAAATCTAATGAAATTTATTTTTTCCATAATCATTTCATGGAATGGGAGAGGATGGGGCACGTTCCATATTTACTAATAATTCTACCTAACTAAAATTTTCTCCCTTTGTGGCCAACAAATCTGTTGCAGAATTCAGGTGGCATAAAATGTGATAGAACTCAATCTTTTAAAACTTATGAACATGGTGTTTTATCCTTTGTAAAATTGAAGTAGGACTCTGAATTAAGGTTCTTTGAATTTTATTAAGTTGTCGAATGACTAACATAGAGTCTCCAAAGACAGTGATGACCGCTATGTTTTTATCTAATGTAATCTCAAGACCCTTCCATAAATCTAGGTATTCAACGTGATTATATGTGGTGGTTCCTAGACCCTAGTCATACTGTGATTCAAAATGTTTGTTGGGGCCCGTAAGCACCGTCCTTCTTTGGCCACCTCTAGAAGTTTCATTTTTCAAAATAATGTTCCTCACTCTTTGTAATTAGGTTATGTTCAAACTTAAACCACAACATGTGGCATTAAACTACCTAATCATATCAACTACTACAATCACACATCTTATGTTGGTTGCCTTTTACATCACTCATAAAGATCTATTTGCCACCATTTTCTAAATAATCCATAGTTTATGTTGGTTAACAAAAAATTAATGAATTCATTTCATCGAGTAGTGGTAAAATCTCATTTTATTGAATTTTATACAATATATGATCTATTATTGAAAAAAAAATTGAATTAAACTATTCATGGGTACAAGTAGAGTCAATGCAGTGTTGGGTGTAGTATATGGTATATTAATGGACCAACATTTAATGTTAGTTTAGGGTTTGTGGACTTCGAGACACATCATTGGAAATGTTAGAGAAAAACTTCAGCAACCTGCAAAACAAAACCCTAATTTGTCTAGAAACTGCTCACACCTTGAGTCCCTAAACTAGTCAATCCTTGTTTTAATCCTGCACTTAAAACTAATATTTAGAAATGAAATCATAAACACTAATCATGCAAATAACCAACAATTTTTAAGAAAACCCTAACTATTGAGAATAATAGAGAAAAACCATAACTACTGATCAACTAGAAAAAATGATCATTAAATTTATGTCTCATTGAGCAATTCAAAAAATAAAAATTGTTTTGATTATCTAAATCACACAAGCATACAAAACCATTGTTCAATCCAAATACTTCCAATTCCAACATGATACTCAAATTAGAAAGGAAGACTCTCTCAAATTTCATGCACTGGGTTTACTTAATCCAATGTGTAGTCTAAAGATTTCAATCCACTCCACTCTATGTATGAAATAAAAAATTAAAGGTGTGGCTTCAATTCATCTCTAGTGTATTAATCAAGTAAACATAATCAACTATTGCAAGCATATAAATATTCACACTCTCCCTTATGACTCCTTTAAACTTGGAAAGATACTCAAAAAAGAAAAAAAAAGAAAATAAATAAATAAATAAATTCTGCTTTTAATGCAATAAACTGCAAGAAAGAAAGAAGAAGTTCTAAGAATATCAAATAACACTTGGTAAACAATAATATAAGCAAAGTTTCAGGTGGAAAAAACACCTATCAAACAAGCCTTCTTACACTCAACAAACTCCAACATCACAAGTACTTCCTCTTCACATATACAAATTACTTGTCCAAATATACAAACATTGGGAATCAAATCAAGCAATAAACAAGCTTATAATTTAGATCAATCAATAATTCTCAACACTAGATATTCTTGCTTTCAAAGATATCAATACATATCTACAATACTCCAATACTTATATTATGCAAACAAAGGTTCCAATATACTTTTACATCTCAATGAAAAAACAAAGGTTATTTCAATAAACACACTTCAGATCTAACCAGGAAAGTTCAAGATCCTAGTGTTGTAGATCAATGAGATCACAAAATTTTCATTGACATGTTGAAGTTTTCATACGAAGATACATAACCCAATTTATTAGTGAAGAAATATGAGGTTTTGGTATTGTTGACGGTGCTAGACCCGCCAACATTCAAGTGGATCTCCTTGGTAAGAAGTCCCAACTAGACCTCAGACCATTTGGAGTAGGAGTCCCAACAATGGGTGGTAATGTAGTGCCTTAACTATGATAGCGCGCAGAGGTAAGTATGATAAATTTGGTCAGAAGCAAGTGTGTGACCTTTCAGCGAGTCAATCGAGATGCATGGGGGTTCTAACACACATAGGGGAAAAGGAAGTGTGTCCCTTAGAAACCTGTAATAGTACACAGCCTGAGAGAAAGACACAAGTGAAATGACATCACAAGCTTGAAAGCGGAATAGTCCACAAACCAAAGTGACAGGTTAATCCAACAACATGCATTCATCAAGATTCATTCAAAGTAGTTCATGAGAAAATTAATAGTTTAAACATCATACATTGCTAAAGAAACCAAAATAGTCCAACTAAAATAACAACATATTCATGAAACGGGATGGCTCAGTTATTATTATTATAAGTGAAAGTTCCATCCATACATACACCATTGATAACCACTAGCCCCAGTCAAGAACACCTACTCCTCCAAATAAGTATACTCGCTCTAAGTTTTGGATAAACCAAGTCTCATCACAATACTCTCAAGCCTTCTCTAAGCCTAAGCCTAACCAAAAGCTTGGCTCCAAAAAGTATGTTCTATGAGTTATGAGGTTCTATTTATAACAAAGGGTGGGGTGACCCTTGACATTCTCCTTTGTGAATATTTGACTACCCTCAAGACTCTTCAACTTCATTTACAAATAACTCATTACATTACATAGTGACTATTCACATTCCACTAATGACACTATGAATTTTAGTTACAACATATTTACAAATAATATACATTTTCCACATGTACCCATGTGAGACAAAATAGGCTAGAGATAGCCTAACAAGACAAAACATCATGACTTAGAAGTTTAGGGAAAGACCAACTCGGCAACATCCACTTGATGACTCTTAGTGACGTACTGATACCAAGCTTGGTACTATGCTATGGTGTCCCCATATTACTTGACAATGTCTTTCTGATAACAGATTCTTACCTCCATATCTTTTGGGTGTATGGTCTTGGAACCCTTGTCTAACTCATCCTGAAGCATGCAGATTATGGTCTTGACTATGACAGGACCACCAATGTACTTCTACATGTTTTCTGCACCCAAGTCCAAATCATGATTGGTGGCCTCTTGCCTTAACTACTCCATGTACTTGTTGATCGCTAGTCAGACTTGGTTCTTCTCCTTAGCTTCAGTGAGGGAACCGATTGATAGGATCCTGTGCATTCTCATCATGAAATCCAAACTCTTATACAACCATGCATATGAATATTATATGCTACTGATGAACAAGGTGAGCTTCTCATAGTTTTGGATTTGCGTCTAGATCTTTGCTTTGTCTAGATGTGCTTGTGGCTTCATCATCTTGGGCAAGTGAAGCAGGGCTCCTTTGTACCTCATTTTCCATTCTTGCACATGGACAATAGCAGTGTGTATGTCTTTGAGATTTTGGAAAATATTTCTGCTCCACCATTGGAAACCATATAGATGGAGAACCACCTTATTTATGGTGACAAATTTGTCATAGAGTTTCCACATGGTGGCCTCAAGAGTTGATACTTCAGAAAGTATCACTTTCTTAATCTCTACCATTGTGAATCCTATGGGTTGTTTTGCCTTATTCCTAGCCACTTTCAAGTTCTTTTCCATCTGTTCATTCTTTGCTAACAATAACTTGACATTTGAGCTCATGGATCCTGCATAAGCCATCATGGCATCATCCACGGTGACTTGATGCTTTCTGACATCTGATACTATCACACTTTCCTTCATAAATGCAGGTGATGTGTACCCATCCTGGGAATGCTTTCTCAATGCCTGTACAATATTCTACTGCAACTCATCAAATTATAGATCATACACATCCAGCACCACTTCATCATCAAGGAGAACAACCTCTGCTTGCTCGCTTCGGAATGGTTTTGATACTAGAGGTGGTGGATACTGAGGGGCGACCTCAGATCCTTTAGGCATGATGTTGGTGTCTTGGTCCTATGGCTCCTGCCCCAACTCCATGTTCGTTGCTTCAACCATTTTCTCAATCTACTGAGAAAGCTCCCAATATTGCATCCTCTTACCCCCTTCTTCATATGCTACCTATTCTGACTCCTCAACCTATATGGGTGATGTTTTCTCTATCATTGCAACTTTCCCTTCTTCTTGTTCCTTTTTCTACTTCTCTTCCCTCTCTCTCCTTCTTAGCTCTTGTTCTTCCTTCAACTTCTTCTCCATTTCCTGCAACTTCCTTTATGCTTCCTCCAAAATTTTCTTTTCTCTCTTCCTTCAGTTTTCTCTCTTTATGTGTTGTTGCCTCTCTTCCTCTGCTACCAAAGCTTCTTTCTCAATGAGAGGATCTTCTTTGAACTTGTAGATTTTCTCAACCTCTAGGTTTTCGGAAATCTTCCTCTTACCCTTGTCTTGCACTGATTTGCTACTTATTATTGTTGTTGTTGTTGCTTCCTGTAGTGATGCTACCTTCATAGAATCTTTCCATGTTGTGGCTATACTGACTGGTTCATTCCGCTTGGAGTAGTTGTAAAAATACCTCCAAGGGTCCTCCTCTGCCTAATGACATGTCCCGTGGATCCATGGATAGTACAACTTCACATAGTGGTTCTTGAAAATACCGTGGGGATCATATGGATTGAAGTCTTTGGTGCCAAACTCAAAGTTCACTATCTCCTTAGCTTCGAAATTCACATCTTTCAAGCTCTTAATCTCGTACAATCCAATCCGCAAAGGAAGAGAAAGGCATGGTGCCTTCTTCCTCCTATGCAACCCTGTTGATAACCCTGTGGAGATGTGACATGATACCTCTTGCATGACAAAATTGTCCGGGGCATACCTTGGTAGAATATGTAGAGGCTTCTCTCCTCAAAACATCCCAATGAAGGTGCCATTGGGTGAGGCATATGAATATGCAATGTTAAGTATTTCCTCCATCTCTTCTTGGGACATGCAAGGTGGATCCTGCTCAAAGATTAACTTGTACACCAGAATAATCAAATGGTCAGCTAACCTTGCCATAACTCCTCGGTAGCTGCACTTGGAAATAAACTTGCAATAAATGTTGACAGCATTCTCTTATGGTTTCATTGTCCAACCCATGACATGAAACTGATGCTGGGCACAGATTGCATCAAGTAAATATGCGGACATGTAGAATTTCGCTTGCTCCTCCTTGGGTGGATTCCAGGCACTAGCCACATGGACTTCCCATTGAAGAGCCAACTATTCCAACAAGTTGAATGCCCTTCTATCATTCACCAATTGGTCCAACACAACCATGCAATTCTCTGGAAAGGTCTCTGTGCTCTCTTGACTATATATCTGGCATGAAAATATGATCAAGAACTAATAGGCCTTTATGAGTGACTTCGTCCTGTAAACATGATTGGGTGTTGATCTAAACTTCGATGGCTCTTTCATCTAGTTCTTTATAATATCTTTGGTGTTTACAAAGCTGTGGGTGGCATAGAAAAGTGTATCCATGTGCTTCACCAGCTAAGGTAAGTGATACATCTGATGATAATTCTCCCTCTTGAAGGTAGCAAGATGTGTCCCACCAGCATTACTCAATGTCATAGTCTCTGCATTTGTGTGTGAGTCAACCTAGTGTATGATGTCTACATAAGGGAAGGCGGGGCACCTGCATGCAACCTTATGTAAACTTGACTCGTGGATATTGACATACACCTACTGATATTCTAGATCTTCCTTGAATTCCCCTACAAAGATATCCTTCATTTCCTACCATGTTAACTTCATGCCCTTCTCAATGAACAGTTGAGTGTTTGCATAAATGGGAAAATTCATTGACACCTACTCAACTTCTTCCCCAGTGCTACTCTTGACAATATCATTTCATGTAGCTCTCTTGGAAACTATGTTACCTGTGATATGATACCTCTCGCATGACAAACTTGTCCGGGGCATACCTTAGTAGAATATGTAGAGGCTTCTCTCCTCAAAACATCCCAATGAAGGTGCCATTGGGTGAATATGAATATGCAATGTTAAGTATTTCCTCCATCTCTTCTTGGGACATGCAAGGTGGATGTTGCTCAAAGATTAACTTGTACACCAGAATAATCAAATGGTCAACTAACCTTGCCATAACTCCTCGGTAGCTGCACTTGGAAATAAACTTGCAATAAATGTTGACAACATTCTCTTATAGTGTCATTGTCCAACCCATGACATGAAACTGATGCTGGGCACAGATTGCATCAAGTAAATATGCGGACATGTAGAATTTTGCTTGCTCATCCTTGGGTGGATTCCAGGCACTAGCCACATGGACTTCCCATTGAAGAGCCAACTATTCCAACAAGTTGAATTCCCTTCTATCATTCACCAATTGGTCCAACACAACCATGCAATTCTCTGGAAAGGTCTCTGTGCTCTCTTGACTATATATCCGGCATGAAAATATGATCAAGAACTAATAGGCCTTTATGAGTGACTTCGTCCTATAAACATGATTGGGTGTTGATCTAAACTTCGATGGCTCTTTCATCTAGTTCTTTATAATATCTCTGGTGTTTACAATGTTGTGGGTGGCATAGAAAAGTATATCCATGTGGTTCACCAGCTAAGGTAAGTGATACATCTGATGATAATTCTCCCTCTTGAAGGTAGCAAGATGTGTCCCACTAGCATTACTCAATGTCATAGTCTTTGCATTAGTGTGTGAGACAACCTAGTGTATGATGTCTGCATAAGGGAAGGCGGGGCACTTGCATGCAACCTTATGTAAACTTGACTCTTGGATATTGACATGCACCTACTGATATTCTAGATCTTCCTTGAATTCCCCTGCAAAGATATCCTTGATTTCCTACCATTTTAACTTCATGCCCTTCTCAATGAACAGTTGAGTGTTTGCATAAACTAGAAAATTCACTGACACCTACTCAACTTCTTCCCCAGTGCTACTCTTGACAATATCATTTCATGTAGCTCTCTTGGAAACTATGTTACCTGTAATTATTGGAGAGTTTCCCAACAACTGTTGTACTTCAAGACAAATAGGACACTCATGGCATGCAAATACTAGCTTGAAACCAAAAGCACTTCAATATTAGACCAAAAAACAAACTGGGAAACTTATAGGAAGAATTGTGTAATCCTGGATCTTAGAGGTGACTGACTTCCAGCTCATTATATGCGTTGCATAGTCCCAGCTTCCAATGGGGAGGTCCTGCTTACTAGAACTTCAAAATGCACAACTCAATTAGGCTTAGGCTAGATGAGACAATGTAATGCCCAATCCTAGTGGCCAAGGCTTAGGAATGGCTCCTGGAACTGCACAGTGTGTAGTTGGATCTAGGTCTTTGAAGCCTCTATGCAATTCCTGGAGCCAAGGAGGAGCCTTGAGATCCAAAAATGTGTAGTGCATTCCAGGGAGGAGCTAGATCAGGGCCAAGGAAGCCCAAATCTACTCAATGGGATCATGAAAATGAAAATATCTGAAGGTGGGAACGATGGTTGGTGTAGATCTGAGTGAGTGAGGATGCATGCAAATAAAACGAGTGCAGGAATCAATCAAATTGAAGAACAATGAAGGAGAGACTCACTACAACGACGATCATTAGCGTAAAGACTAGGTAATGCATGTGGCACTTGGGTAATGAAAAAATTAAAACAACGCTTCTATAAGCTAAAACAAATCAAAACACCAATGGTCATTCAATAAAATGGGTAAAACAATGTTCTCACAAGATAAACAAACAAAAGTGACATGAAAAGCAACCAAATATTAGAAAAACAATACTTACCCAAAAAAGTTGTGACGACTATGCCAAAGATTCCTAGATATCCTCAAGAATGCCAGAGCTCCAATATCAAATGTGAAAATGAGCTATGGGGGCATCCATTAAATATATTTGGTCGATTTAATGTTCATGACATGAAGGTCAAAAATCTAGGAAAAATCGATACTTGGTAGCAATTTCCAAAAATAACTCAAGTGTCACTCCGGACTGCTAAAAATAGATCCCTATTATCTAGGGATGCTTTTTCTCTTTTTTTTTTAATTTATTTTTTTTTCTTTTGGGAAAATTCTTCCATGCATTTCCTAGAGATATTGCTTAGTTCCAGTGAGAATTGGGAAACTCACTAGCTCATGCATCGAGTAGTTGCTGAGAGAAAGCTTTTGCACAATTTATGGGCTAGGTGTCCTTGGCTTCCTCTCATGCTTTGCACAACTTCCCAGCTGAAGGTAGGCTATCAGCTGGCTCTATGCAATTATAGAGATGAAGGCCCACTACTAGCTTGGACTGTGTAATTCTCGAGAGCAAGGTTGTTTGCCCTCAAGGATTGCGTAGTTCACTAAGGAAGGCCTAGAAAGGGGTTGAAACAAAGTCAAGAGATTGGCTTGTGGGTTAGAGAGTAAATCAAGTGAGAAACAAAATCCATAATGCAAGAGATAAAGCTCAATGAAAGCACAAGTACCTGGGTCTATTTTCACCCCAAGAAACTCTCCTAGGTTGTATCTCGGAGATGCTCGAGAACATTACAAAACTCAAAAAAATGTTGGAAATGGGTGAATGGAAGGAATGATGCTTGTCCAAGCCAGATAACCACTTCTACTATGCTTAAGTCTAGACATGGTTGAACACGCCTAGACTAAAAGGCTTTAGACCATCAATTACCCACAGTTTGAGGATTGGGTGAATACAGAGAATACTGACCACACCAGCAGATGTACAGGGCCCTGTGATGGTCAGCTACAACCAGTAAATAGGTTTGCAAATATATTTCCTAATGCATAGACAGGATGACAGCTCTCTGGCATTAAGTAAATAGAAACCTGCATAACGCATTCAATGATACATACTAGACTTCAACACAGAGGTGGGATGACAGCCCCTCTAATGCTAAATATCAAGAGAACATAAATAAATGCATAACAGGCACAACCTAGAATAGAGTAGAAATGGAAAGTGAGCAATTAACAGCAAAATAAGCTTGTATTAGCTGAAATGAAGACCAGACACTGCAAGTATCAAAGTAGTTACAGTCTCTGGAAGTTGAATCTTACATCAAAACAACAACCATCCACCATCTCCACAATTACATCTTATTTGTGGGTATATATAGAGTTTCATTACAAAGATATTTTGTTGTTCTATGCGTGGAGGGGTCATAATGGACCACCAACCGCTTTAACTCTCTGATGGAGTCTCTGCTACAATCTGCTTGCTTCAGTGGATGAATTGATCTTCTATGATGCTTTGTTGTCCTTCTCGAGTAGGTGGAGTGTAGTATGGAAGCAGTTCCATAACTGATAAATGTTGTGATTTTCTCGAGGCACGTCCTTCTTGTTCTTGGCCATTCTGTTTCTTGAATGCAGTTGTTGGAGATGAAATGCACCAGGTACTAAACACTGGCCACCTTCGTCCTTTCAGATGCACGAGACAAGCTATGGACGTGGACAGTATAGTGGAGGCATGAGTATGACGAGAATATATATCAGTGATTGGATCGCACAGATGGACGGAAAATATGGTGTTATCACTTAAGAATTTTAATACCAAAATGTCTCATATTAGTTTATGGTAAAAGTCAGTGCTAGTCTAAGTTTGATGCTTATTGCCTTAGATTCTGAGTCTTACGAGTCTTAGAGTCAAATATACATTCTCATTCATCACTGGACATTCTCATTCATCACTGGTCTCATAGCCATGTATCAGTTTTGTTTAAAAAGTTACTATGTGCCACAAAGCCCTTTAGGTGATTTCGTAGCGCATGTAACCATTTTGAAGTGATTTCGCAGCGCATAATTCAAAATTTAAACTGACTGCGCTACGAAATCGGGGATTCATGCATTCCGCAGCGAATCTTTCCTAAATGTCAAATCTCTCAAGTTAAGCTATAGTTGCGTCATTCATTGTCAGTTTATGCACTCCCCATATCATATCCAACCGCTTATCTCCATCATTGCATCCACTAGGTACATTAATACACACGGATTGAAAGTTTCAAGAAAATCTAGATATGTACAGTCTTAATGATGATTGTATTCATTGCATGAGAAATAAGTATGCAAGATTTCAATTTAGAAACATTGTTATCAAGCAAGGCAGTCATTCAAGCGAGGCAGTCATTCAAGCAAGGCAGTCATTCAAGCGAGGCAGAGATTGGAGTTTGAGTAGTGCTAACAATTCCAACCTCCATTACACTAAACATTCATGGAGGGATCAACAGAAAGGAAAGATCACAGATCAGGCAAATGTTTGAGAAATGAGCCTGAAGGTTTAGACATAACCTTGAAGAACAAAGAAGTCTAGCATGCATTCAAACAAGCCGGATGCTGGAACTTTTGCAAGAAACTCTAGGGAGGTCATGCACAAGTTACCAAGGAGTTTGCCCTGAATTTCACAGGACTAAACTCAAAGGTTGGTATGCTGGAATTGCAGGTTTCATCAGACATGATTTCCATAGTTACAGAGATTCCAAGGGGCCAAGAAAGTTGGTTTAATAATATTAAATTTGATATGAATCCATGCAAAGAGTTTCTAAAGAAAGAATTCATTGATTCGGACTTAAACAAGTCTGTTCCTAGAAGTTATGTGAAAGAGTCATATGCCAATCTGCTTACTTGTATACAGAAGTACCTAACCTGTGAAGGAAGATACAATAAAGTATATTCATACCATTTTAAACTTCTGTTGTATTTCAAAGGTAAGGCATCCATTGATCTACCTTTTTACTTATTCCATAGCTTAAGTAAAATGTGTGATAAGGTACAGTTAAAGAAAGAAGCCCGTGAAACTTCATTGTTCCATCATGGCTTGGTTAAATTGATAGTTCTGCATGAGCTCTAGAGAGTAGGTAGGGATTGGCACACATTTCTATTCATGTCTGGTTTAAAGAATGAGACTGGTCTCAGCCTTCAAGCTACAAAAAATCTTCCAACAACAACTGGTCATCAGACGGAGACAAGATCTAAGAGGTTTTCAAAATTGAAAGCAAGGAAACAAGTAAGAGAGTCCATCAAGCCACTGACTATTCAGGATAAACCCCAGCAATCTCTTACAGAGAAAACTCAGGTTAAAGAAAGAGCACATGAATCAAGCACAGGTGAAGGAGTTCAAAGAAGAAGGACTAGGAGTCAGGTAGCTAAGGAGAAGGGTATGTTAGTGACTATTGAACAAACCCCTGTTTCAAAAGGAGACTTAAATGACTTATTGCAAGCCATTGACATTGAAGAATCTCCACTAGTGCAAGCAGATTTGACAGAGATAGGAAAAGACAAAGCTAAGAGAGTCAAAGCCTCAAAGAAATTAAAGTTTTATGATCAGGTTGATCAATTTGTATTCTAGCCCAGGAGACCCATTACGAGGAAGTTTAAACAAATACAAGAGGTACCGCCAAATGCAGATGAAATAGGGGAAGTGACACAGCCTCATGAAAGAAAGGATAAAGGCAAAACAGTTGACATTCAAGAAGAAGATAATATGGAAAACTTGAAAAAAAGATTGGAATTGGATAATTTTGAAATTGCTAGACTGAAAAAACTTGCCAGGAAATTTGCAATTAAGGAGGCTTATTTTAATCAAATGCAAGCTCGGTCTGAGGACCAAACATTTCAAATTCCTGAGGTGGCTGATTTTAGTGTTCAATTCCATAGCTGGACTGTGCCTGCAATAAAGGAAGCTCAATTTATTCGAAAGGTCAATACAAACCTCAGATCTGGGATCAAGGTCATGAAGAAACAAATTGAAGACTTGAAGATACAGTTAGCCCAGCTGAAAGAATCTCTTTAAAAGAAATATCAAGTAAGGCTCTGTTTCAAATTTTGATGGTTTTGCTTGGTATAATCTTTTTGAAGAATCATACATTTCTATTCAGTTTTGAAAGGCCTTGGAGCAATTGAAAGAACATTTAAGTGGCAAAAGGCTCAAAACAACAAGATTTTGGTTGAGCTAGTCAAAGAAAACTGTGATTTTTGGAATAACACAGCAGTTTTGTAGCGCGCTACAAAACTGCTGAAGGTGATGACTAACTCTCAGCAGTTTCGTAGTGCGCTACAAAACTGCTGAAGCTACACAGTCTAATCTCAGTCAACAGATTTTGAAATATAAGCAGAAATTTTGAAAATGGAGTGTCTTCAAGGGATCATCTCAAGCTATCAACTTTTAACAAGGCCAAGACAGGTGGAAGAAACATGTATTCAAATTCAACTCTAAACTTTTTATCATAAAGTGAGCACATTTACTACAGTCCAAGATATGTCAGACAGTTTGGAAAAAATTTTGCCTTTACACATAAAAGAGGTTGAGAGTGCATCAAGGACGTGGCAATCTGATACATATATCGGATAATCAAAGATGAAAGGCATGGTTCTTTGGATTCAAACATTTTTGAGGAAAACCTAAGGCCGATAAACAGGGGTAATTTCCTATGTTTCAAGAGAAATGGAAAAGATGTGACATTGAAGACTAGTATGGAGTTTTAAACATCCACTAGAACCAAACCAAAAAGGGACCACATGTAAAAGAACGAGGATGATTGTAATTAAGGCTATTATTAGCATAATATGGAGTTGGACTCCTATTTGATTTAGATTTCTAGAAAGTCTAGTTGCAGTTTATTACATTTAATAGGGAGTTAAAAGTTGAATAGGTGTCATTAGAAGTAGAATTCGAGTTCCCCTCATGCTGGAGGAGAAATCTCAGCTAAGTAGAAGAGCTCTATATATAGGAGAAAGAGCAATGTAATTGGGGTTGGAAATTTATGTGAAAAAGATCTGATATTTGGCCTATGTAAAGACTCTTTTTTCTAGTAATACAGTACTGGCTTATGCTTCTCAAGAATCATATAGACTTCAATGTATGAGTTTCTTTTGTTGTCTTTTCCTGATTATCTACAGTGTTATGAGTATTTGATTACTTAGAAATCACTTGCAGTGTTCTAATTTCCTTCATATACTCGTTGACTGTCTTCTTTGTGTTTGGTGTGCTCTACCTACATTGAAATCTGAATGCCTTGACTTTTATGCAAAGCCAATCCTACTATTAATACTAGATCAAATATGACTCCATAAGCCCAATGGATACATGTTAATATTGTTTCCACCATTTTCATTTATATTGGTTTCACAAAGAGTTAGCCATCTTGATCATAATCAAAAACCTTTAATCCCTTGAGAGAGCCCTCTCAGGCTAAGGAGGCTAAGCCTTAGCTAAAAGATTGGTTTGAAACAGTTACTTGAAGTCTTCTTGGTCTGCAGCCTTCCAAGCCCTGATTTTGAGATAAAATAGGGCACAGCAGGAAAAATCAGGAGCAGACAATCGTGGGCCGTTGGATCTCGGGCGGGTAGATCCAATGGCTATCGGGCGGAAGAGATGCGTAGGGATTAATGCGATTGCGATTAGATCGCATCGCAATATTGCATCGGTGGAAGTCAAGGGGCGTAGCCTTTATAGATGGATGCAATTTGTGATAACGATCAGATCGCATCGCAATATCACATTGGCAGAAGTCAAGGGGCATACGCTTTATACACACATGGATGCGATTTGCGATAGCGATCAGATCGCATCGCAATATCGCATTGGCGGGGGGTTTATGAAGGCATGCAAGTATATGAGCGCAGGTTATATGTGGTTTTAACTTTAGCGCTTGGGGCTTAAGGAAAAGCGGGTTTATCCAGGGTTTTGTAGGAAAACAGAGATCGCAGGAGTATGAGAATATAGGCAGAGTGAAGGGAAAAACGGAGGCAGTGGGGTGAAAGGGAGTAAGCGAGGGGAAGGAGAAGGAGGACGATAAGCAGTGCAGACCTCTTCTGAGCAAGAAACCAAGGACCGAGCTTACTTCCACTCTTTGAAAATCAGCAACATGTAGCAGAGCTAACAGGGTCAATATGAGTTGAGCTGATGTGATTTTAGGAGGGAGGCTCCAAAATGAAGCATAGTCAACATTTTTGAGGGTGGTTGTAGTTGCTAAAACATTAGCGACATAGTGGTAGAACTCTAGCTCTCTCTATGGACCTTATCTCATGTAAAGCGAGTCTAACTATACTGGAAGTATTGTTCGAATCTTTGATTAGCATGGCTTCTTCACTAGCTTGAGTTAAAGATGTAGTCCTTATCATTCTCTTTATCGGTGGCACACATACCAAGCCAATTCAATTGAGTTGTTTCGATTGGGGATGAGGGGTATACTGATGCACAATTAATGTAGACCGTCATTGTTTTAGTTTCATCTCTATTGTTTCTTCGCTGCTAGTAGGCCTAGGAAATACCCCGATGGAGTCACTTCAGAAACACAAGCATTTCTGTACTGCCAGCAAGCCTTGAAAGTACCCCGACAGAGTTACTTGCTTCACCTCTCTATGCAGGAAGAATTTCTCTTCTTTCACCTTTATTATTTTATTTCATTTTCAAAGAAATGTGCATATGCACTTATTTATTCATGAGGTGGAAGAAGTATCCCAACTTATTGAGAGCAGAAGTGGTTGTCCCTTCAAAGAAGGATGTTTATATATACCTCTGAAATACTTTTTAAGAGTTTTCCCCTCACCATACTCTACTTGACTGTGTTATGTAGAGTTATTCTCAAAGGTGCACGAAAAGAAACTACTTTAGACTATGGATGACAAACAACCTCAACAGTGAAAATGTCTATAAAACAATGCGGATCTGCAATAAATGATAGAAACAAAACCTGCCAAAGTCCTGATCTATGCAACAAAAATAGTTAAACAACAAAATGGAATAGGAAAATAAGTGCAAATAACTCCAAAAATCCAATGGAAACTATATATAAAGAATATGTTTTATTAGATGACACCTGTGAAGGGAATAAATAGTGTTACCATCCCCCCTCTGTGGGATGGGTTCTTGGATATCCTCAATGTATTTAGCTTTGTAGAGTGTCTCTCTTCTCTACAATGTGTAAACCTAGTGAACAAAATGCTTGAGTTCAATGGGAACTCAAAAGAAAAATGCAAATGGTGAGAGACAATGATAATAACCAAAGCTGCAATAGTGAGTGCAACAATGAAAGTGATCAAAAGTGAAGAATGGATGTAAAACCCTCCAATTTATAACAAAATATTGGGTTATTCTCGAATAATGGAAAATAATAAAATATTATTAACCAAATTCTAGAATTAATTGTCTGGAATAATTTATTATATTTGGCTGGAGGGAAAAAGTATTTAAATTGGTTAAATACTTTTATTTAGAAATAATAAATAAATAAATGATTTATTTATCATATCAAGGAATGTGGTTAAGGAATAATAAACAAATAATTATTTGTTTAAGTAATCCTGGAGGATTTGGTCAAATTTGACAAGGAATAATAACTAGTTAATGATTAATTAATTATTCCTAGAGAAAAATAAGAAAAATAATGATTTATCTAATTATTTCTCATAATTGGGTCAAATATGACAATGAATATTAGTTAAATAATGGTTTAATTAATTATTCCTAGAAGATAATTAAATAAATAGTGATTTATTTAATTATTCTTCATGGGTTAAACCAGAAATAGCTTAACAAATGTGGTTTATTAAGTAATTTCTTATAGTGAAAGCAATTTTACTATGGTAAAATTGGCCCTACATGGTGTACTTTGATCCATCTAGTAGGTTATGGCTAGATGATCAATTTTTTGGTGATAACAAATTTCCCCACAACGTATGAGCGTTAGGAGTAAAACATATGACCAAAGTACGTTGTAAGGACACAATCACTAGACACCGAAGGGGAGTTAGAGAGAGAGAGAGAGAGAGAGAGAGACCAATGGAGCTTAATCGAAAGAGGATAGTGATTGAGGGGGCAAGACAAACTAATTGATGTAAGTCTTCTTTTATGTTGTGGAACCTGATCTCCATGAGGTAGGGGAGGCATACCTATACCTGTCGAGATAATTTAGTACAAAAATAATAATGCGCCTAGAAAAATGAATATGAGCACTAAAGTACATGTTGAATGGTACATGACATGTGGGCATAAATGGGACAGGAAATAATACAATGTATATATTATATATATTATATATATTATATATATATATATATATATATATATATATAATGAGGTTGAAAAAACATGAGCTAGGACTGAATACAATAACATCTGAGTACATGAGACATAATGGCCCTTCCCTCAAAAAATGGGTGGGAGGGAGGATATAACAACCAAAAAATCCTTGCTGAATAGGAAAGGGCTTTGGAAAACCGAATGGATCATCTGAAGGAGACATGCATGCAATGAGTGTTGAAAGTGGTAGGAACTGAACCCATCAAATCTACGGAACTGCAACTGAGGTTTTAGCATAATATGAAGTCATCCAGGCATATGGGGGGCTACCTGAAGGGCCACCCCATCATGAGGTCTAAAACATCTCACACACACCCGAGAATCACTGGTACAATTTGCTGCATCATTGGAGCATCAAGCGCATGAATCACAAGCATGAAACAACCAAGTCAAGGGGAAATGATGATTCCCTTTGCTTGATCCAAGGCACTGAACAAGAGTGGAAGCTAGAACCAAGATACACCGGCCTCTAGGCCATTCTTCTGGAATATATGTGTTGATGTTGACAGAATAGGGCCTTCCATAGGTGAGTAAATGAGGATCCTCAACTAAGGTACGAGGTAAAATAGTAATGTGATTGATGAAATGACACCATGGAGAATGGGGAAAATGGGGCTGAGGAACAAACAAATGACTTCCCTTGTCAAAGCATGAGGTGCATGATTGACCTGGCAATGACTGACTCAACTCCAGAGGGGATGGTGGAGAGTATGAATGAAGGCCAAAATGGGAAACACAGGATGAATGGTATGCAAATATGGATGGAACACTATGAGATGATAAAATGGGATGCCAAACAGACTCCATGGATGCAAAGGTGACTCATCGTGGATGCTCTGAACGAGGGTGAGTCGATGACGCTGCCACATAGAATAGGCCCAATGGGGACCATGAAAACATGAAACAATCATGGTTTCTCATGATGCAAATTGACACGTGAGATGAAAAGTGCCAAGGGAAGGTGGTCCAAAAAGTACAAGCGTCACATATGAAGAAATGTGATTTTGAGAACCGATGAAGTGACCCTTCTTGGAAAAATGGCTTTCGGATGAAGTGTCAAATCATCAAAAAATAAGAGTGGCCCATTATGGTGCTAAATGGGAGCTTTCCTACGGTGATGATAGTTCATCAAACCGATCTACGGTTTGGTCACAATAGGCGACTGAAAAATTGGTGGTTTTCTTATAAAAGGGTGTTTTCCCTCTAATTTAATTCATTTGCACATTGAGCATTGGTGAATTTAGAGAGGAGGAAAAGGCCCTAAATCTTGTGGAGATCGTATCAGACAAACTGAACATCGGAATCAGGATCTATGACTTTCAGGAAAGTGGCCTTACTTGTCTAAAAATGTCCTTAATTCTTCTTGGAACGATGGTTCCTGGTGAAGAATTAAGGGAAGAGGAAAACGAGAATGAACTACTGGAAGTCTAGAATCATCCTCACCTACTAATTCAAATATGGGGACTTTGTGGTAAAAGTGGTATGACATAGAGTAGAATATTTGAAAATATGGTATCAAACGTCTATGATATGCGATGTGAATATGGCTCGCTAGAGAGGTTGGTAGGACAAACTATCCAAGGAATGGGAGGATAATTGACCATACCTAGATCCAGTGGGATCTAGGATGATACTTATGTTAATCAATTGAGAATATGGCTAGGGGAAAAACATCATTCCCCCAAGCATGGGATACTTCTTGCAAGCATATGTGATGGAGGGGACTGATCTGGTATGCGAAGGTGGGAATGATGACCCCTGGCAGGAGGAGTTTGTGGAGCGCCATTGTATTTTGAGTGCTCAAAGAAGGGATTCAATCATTTCAGCCCAACTTGGCACGAGATCCTCCAAAGGATGATACAGACATGTAAGGGCCTATCTTCCGACCAGTATGTTATGGGCGTACCGAATGTATTTAGAGTGGTAGACTCCAAACACATTTATTTTTATATGTCGATACATAATGTGGTTATGCATATTTTATATGACAATTTTGGTTCGCCATTTATTTTCTTTATGGTTGTCTTCTGTGGGATACATGTGATAAATACCAATCTAGAATATTGTTTGCAATGGTATCTACATAGTTATTTTGGGCTCTAGGAACTTGATTGAAAGTAATGGTTTCAAATTCACATACCAACAACTTAACTCGTAGATATCTTCTAAATAGGACTTGGTTATGCACATGATACACACCATTCAATTGCATGACAAGCAGCAAGGAATCTAAACGAACATGAAGATGAAGGTTGTGATGAGAAAGGACATTAACTAACAAACCTACCATTGCATCATATTTGTCCTGGTTATTGGTGGTAGATCCAATGCCCACACCGTTAGAATGGACTAACGTATGCAAGGGGGTAAAAATATCCCATGCTCCTAAGGCTAGATTCTTGGATAAGCAACTTTCATCATCAACATAACCGATATACAGTGTGGATGATGGATCCATCTAAAAGGTTCAAAAGACAATAAATGAGATGATGCAACCTACCTAAATGCATGACAAAAATAAATACACACAAATCAATGGGATATGCTATCGGTAAAATTTCTTGATGTAGAGTGCATTGCGAGGATTAAGAAGAAGTTGGCCTTCGAAATTCTCTAAGAGATATTCCCCCTTAACCAAGTCCTTACGAATGCTGTAAGGTACTAGCCATAATGATGAGTGAGACAAGGATGAAGGATACAATCAACAACGTGACAATAAATCTCATTGCCATTAAGAATATAGCGAGGGGCCTGGTATCAAATACTTCATTGATCATCATGAGTAAGATGGGGGGCAAACATTTAGGTTCACAAATATGAAAGGAAGTACACAAGATGGTGCATATCATCCCAAGGGTAGTCATGGCTTCCATGATGTCCTCATCGAAATGGAAGATGGGAGGGGACTAGAGGAAGATTGACTACATGATGCGGTGACAGTACCTGGTGCATCATCCTGAGAAAGAAGGTCCACATACAAATCATATGAAATGGTAGATGATGAGCTAGTAGATGGAAGATCTACTGATGTTGATACCCAGGTTTTTGATGAGTCAGGTTTGACAGAAGCGCGCACGGGAACCTCAGAGAGATTTTCCTACGAAGATCTCAAGGATGATGATAGGTAAATGATATGGACTATGGAGTCCGTCATATCGACGTCGGGGGGAGGGATCATGATGGTGGGACCCGATTCCCCTGTTCTAGTGTACTAGTGGTACCAGAATCCACAGGTAGAGGAGTAGATGATCCACTACGAGTGGCCTCGAATTCATGAAGCACATGGAGGAAGTCACTAAATTCATTAGGATGAGGGAAACAATGAGAATAATGACCATAAGGATCGCAATAAGCATAAGGGTGATTCGTGTGCAACTATTTAAGTCTCTTGGCTAAATTAGGTAAGGTAACTTGGACCTCAGGTATGTTAAACTCAGGAAACCTATCATTGACTAATGTTTTGAGACAAGGAAGCTTAGGGTAGTTATTTGTGGTATGCCCAACAACATTACACAAAGTGCATGAAGGTGTTGACTTTGGAGCCTTGGGAGCTGAAGGTGCTTGGGGAGACTTGTCCTTAGGTTTCTTATTCTTGGCTTTTCCCCCTTGTCTAGATTCTTTCACAACAGGAGTGGATTCCTGTTGAGGTTGCGGTGGAACTAGAGAAGCGACAGGGGTTGTAGGGACTGGTTGAACTAGGTTCAAAGCATGATATGGTATGAGTTGACTTGGCGGAGTGCTCGCTGGCGGATCAATGTACCAGAATGGAATCCCCAAAGTCATACTAAGGGGACTCAACAAAGCCATGACAGGGACAAAAAAGATTCTAGGAGGAGGAAACAAGAAAGATATATGTCCTATAGGATAATGTCCCGATGGGACAATTCTTGGATGGTTAAGACCTAGAGGAAGAGTTCCTGGTGGGAACAAAGGAGAGGCACCCATAAAAGGAGGAGGTCCTAGAGGGGTGGATTTGGATGGCTCGACTGAAGTTGCAACAATAGGATGCTATGGAGCTAACTGTTGACCAAATGTAATAGACTTCTTTTGAGCAGCCTGTGATGCTTGTAACCTACAAACACTCGATGAACTCGACTCAGAGTTGGGAGGGGGGGGACCAGGGTAAGCACCCAAAAAAGTTTGATATTTGTAGACACTAGGTGAAATACCAGTCAGAGGGTTGGTAGACTACTTGTCAGACATCGATGAGATAATGGACTCATGGGAGATCAAGGATGACAACTTGTAGTACATCAAATGATCGATAGTGACGATCTTCCCTTCATGGGGAAAACACATCTTGCGAAAAATCGTAGATGTGATGAATGACATGGCATAGGAGTAACTATGACCCAATAGAATGTTGTAATCTAGAGGGGCATCGATAACGTAAATGTCTACAGAAACAATCTTTCCTACAAGATTCACTAGACAATTGCGATACATGCCGAGAGGCTGGGAGGGGTGACCATCCCAAGCAAGCAGAGTGATGGTGGATGGGGATATTTTAGGTGACTTGATTTGCTTCCAAACCACCATGGACATCACACCAGTGGATGCACCTTCGTCAATAATGCATTGAGAGACGATGGCATTATGGACTTAGACTGGTATCTGGAAAGCAACGGATGATGTTCTGACACATCAACAAGAAACACAATCAAACGATCATCTGAAGGATCTACTACACCCAAAGAAGTTAGTAGATCTTTCTTCTAAGATGGGAATGACTAGAGGACCTCTAGAATCAACATGGCAGCAAGTGATTGCGCTAAGTCATCTACTATACTGTACGTATGGGTAACTTGGTTAGAAGCCACATTACAATGCAATGGCCCTTAGGGGATCTTGGGAATTGACTCAACCTTGGGCTGAAGGATCTGTAAGGGACCATTTGGTGTCGTAAGAAGCTCAGTAGACTATTTGGTTTTGGGCTCGGTTGTGGACGAAGTCGGTGGCTTGTCGTAGTAATGCGACCAAGTTTGCATGTTGATACCGGAGGTAGTTACCCCCTCAGAATTCATCATGAGAATTTGGTAGTCACTAGGACAACAAGGTTGGGGAGGGTGGGCTACTTGACCTTGCTGAGGTTGAGCAGCAAAAAATCCTTGCTGAGGGAAAGGATTCGCAAGCACAACCAGTTGAGATGGTGTAGGATTCTGAGATGGTTGCTGCATGTGCGGTTGACCTCTAGAGGTTGTTTGGGCTCCCCACATTTAGCACATCTGAGGTAAGAGGGGACACTCATGAGTATAATGGCCATGTACACCATAACATGCAAAAGGCTTGTTCATATGAAAAACATTGTTCTTCTTGGGCTAGTTTCGTTGTTGTTGGTTTTTGGTGTTAAGTTGGTTCCCCTGGGGTTGATTAACTTGATTACCTTGGTTACCCTTCCCTTTATTCTTTTTCTTTGAATTTTGGGGATTGGTCACACTCTATTGTGTATACACTTGGCCTTGAGGGGGTGTTGGCTGCTGGGGTTTAGGATGCATGGGAGGTTGTGACGTTAATGCTTGAGGGGCTGGAGCGCTTGACGATGCATAGGTGTAAGATGGTGAAGGGGCAATGGTCTAGTAGATAGGTTGAGAACTAGCTGGCCCTAATGTCTACGGATTTGGTTGGGTGAGTGCATAATATGTGCTTTGTCCTAAATACATATTGCTGGTAGGAGGGGGATAAGTGTTGGAGGAACTGGTGCCTTCCTGCGGATAGCTATAACTTTGCTGAGTATACGATGAAGGATGTGAAAAAGCTCCAACGATATCGTTGGCAATGTGAGATGACCCAGGTGCATTGGCATTGCCAGGATGAGTGTGGAGTAGGAAGATTCTCTCTGCGGACAGAGGCAATCCCTCTAACCTAGACGAGAGTGTCTAGCCACAAACAAGACTATCTTATATAAGTTCCCTTAGATTAAGAATGGATAAGATCCTACCTCTTGTATCACTAATCCCTGTTTGATGAATTCCTTGTGCCTTTGCTCTAGCAATAAACTCCTTAATTTCAATTAAGCACCTGAAACAAATGAGCAAGAAACCAAAGCAGACATGATAGTATACAATATTTCAACCTACTTATGAGGATAAGGAGTATTAAGCCACCAAATAGCATATGAGATTGATATAGGAAACACAATATCAGTTGTATTATTATGACAAAAAGGAATGTACAACCTTCACCTTAGCGTTGTAGGTCTCCTTCAAAGTGTTCGGGTTCCAGTACCACTATTAGCATCTAATGATTCACCCTCAAACTATGGAATTTCAAGGATTCTTCCTCTTTGCTCCAAAACAAACAAAACTACAAGCTTATTCTCCCTTTACAAACACAAACTAGAAGGCTAAGGCTCTCAAACGTTGTCTTGGCTATCAATATTTTGTAGATTATTCTAGCCCTTTCATTAGCTAGCTGAGGTTGGAAAAGGAGGAGTTTATATAGCTTGAGAAAAAATAAATGGATCCTATTATGATGGGATAGGCCTTATCCCTTTTGGTTTGTTCCATTTTAATAGGGGAAAGGAGCCCGAACAGTCTCTCTCGGCTCTATCTCACCTAACCATTTACCAGACTTTCGTTCACAAAGATTCTAGACCTGGAAGATTCGAATCCATTTTTAAAAAAATTCCAAAAGAGGGTCGGTGCTGGTCATGAATGGATTACCGATGTTGTACAGTGCTAGGCCTAGTGTTAGACTCTGCAAATCAGCGCAGGGAAGAAACTGAGTGATATCATCAGTCTTGAAAACTGAGTTTGAAGGAATATTATTGGGAAATGATGTAAGAGGGAAATCTTCGCAGATGAAGAGTAATGTAGGGACATGTTCTTCATGATATGAAAACACATAAGGTTCACTGTAGGGGTCCGTCAGGATCAAGGAATGGGGAGTACAAGGACAGTGACAAAATGTTGTGTAACAATGAGGGAGGTCTGGTATAACGGCATATACATAACTAGATTGAGCATAAATCAAGTCATATCTCAGAGCAGTTTGGAAGCCTCTTCCTATGTCTGAGGAAAGTGAGATGCGACATCTTTGGCAATGGGCACCAAAACAATCCTAAGAAAGTAATCGAGGTAGACATAGTCTTCGAAGGAAGAAGCACAACACATGCTCCTCCTACACCATTCCTGGACATGGTCGGAAAGATGGCTGGAAGAGGACTGAAGAAATGTGGTCAAGAGCTTCATACTAGTGTTGTAACGTATAGGTAACTGAAAATATGAAAGGAATGCTTTATCAATCATCGCAAAAGTGGAATGAGAAGCGGAGGGCTAGTCAATGTACCACTTCATAACATCTCCAGTGAGTGTGCATTGGAACAAGCGAAGATGAATGGAGTCATTGGTGATGGAATTAGATGAATATGACTTATGAAAGGAGTAGATGTGATTAGTGGGGTCCTCTCTAGAATTACCCTCAAACTTGGGAATGTCTGAGGGAAGCTTATTTGACATAGCTGGCCAACCAACATCATGGTGTATGGGGTCATTAATCAACTGGTTAAAATCCAAGAGACTTAACCCAACCAGGAAAGGTAGCAAAGGGGTTGCTGGAATGGTTCCTGTAATGGTTTCGCTAGATGTGACTACCAGAATAGAACTAGAGCCACCACCAGGTTGGTTTCATACACCTGTAGTGGGTCCTAACATGGTGATGATATGCAGTGAAGGAGGCTCAAAGTCGGTATGCAGACTCGAGGGATGAATAACTTGAACACCATGGGGAGGAGTAATACATCCAAGTGGAAACTGAGGATGAAGACCTAAAAGTCTCCGTGACAAATGCCTTGGTGGTGCAATGGTTACCAAACACAAGTGACACAGAAATGGTGAAGGGAGATAAAAAAAAATGTCTTTGTCTCTATTGGGGAGATAAATTAATTAAGCTAAGTCTTGGCTTGGCGGTGTTAACCAATTGTCCTACACTTAAGGTGTGCTTGTGTGTGCAAATATGTGTGTTTATTAATTAAGAGAAGATCATGTTTGAAAAAATAAAAAGAAAAAGATTGTTGAAATACTGTAAATAAACTGAAATTAAAAACAGAGAATAAACAACAAATCCACTATCTAAACCCCACCCAAACTGGATTTGCAAACACTATGCTGGTTGGTGGAGAAATCAACTGAAAACACACTAAAATGGCCAAGAGATCTAAGCGTCAGTGTGACTGGGATCAAATGACACTATGCTGCTGGAAAGTGGTGCAACAACAACAAAAATCTAGTGAGGAAAATCGTTGCAAAAGATAGGGCGATGGGTGTGGAACCTAGGGAAAGCAGTGTCACCCTAAGGAAAATGACTAAAAAAGGTTCAAGAGGGAACTTTAGATGGAAACAACCTATCCTTAAATATTTGAAAAATAAAGGTATAGATCTGAAATGTATGGCTGAAAGTTCTGCAAAAACTCAGACTTCTTACTCAGTTGAACACCTCCTATAAAGGTGGAAGCATACTAGAAGCCCTAGGGGGCTAAAATCCACTTGAACAAGAAAAACAGAGTAGATCAAGGCCTAAGCGGGTTAAGGTAGTGGTCAACCAACCTAGCAGAGTGCTCTCAGTAAAACCCAGAAAATGATAAGAAAAATTCTTGGAAACCCTAAAATTGCAGGTACTAACCTGTTTTAGGAGAGATCACACTTTTTGGGCCAAAAGGTGCACTCTGGACCTCCAGATCACAGGTTTGGGGCTAAAAAGTGTGATTTCTACTCCTCAGTTCTTAGGTAGCAAGTCATAGAAAAATTTGCCATCTCTGGTGTGGATGGTTCCTGTCACTTGCGGAAATAACCAGAAAACTTTCAGAAGTTAGAAATTTGATTGATCTTGGGTTAGAATGCTAGTAAACAACATTAAGAGACTGAAAAAAGGAAAACTGTAAGCTAAAAATTGAAGGTCACCCAAGTTTCTGAATCAAAATTAAAAACACAGTGGAGTCACCATCTGTTGGTGACAATAAGAAATTCCATAGTGGAGTTGCCATCTGTTATGTAGAGTTTTTCTTGAAGGTGTACAAAAAAAACTACTTTAGACTATTGATGACAAACAACCTCAACAATAAAAATGGCTATAAAATAGTGTGGATCTACAACAAATGATAGAAACAAAACCTGCCAAAGTCCTAATCTATGCAATAGAAATAGTTAAACAACAAAATGGAATAAGAAAATAAGCACGAATAACTCCAAAAATCCAATGGAAACCGAATATAAAGAATATGCTTTATTAGATGACACCTTTGAAGGGAACATATAATGTTACTAGTTCCCCTATGTGGTATGGGTTGTTGGCTATCCTCAATGCCTTCAGTTTTGTAGAGTATCTCTCTTCTCTACAATGTGTAAACCCAACAAACAAAATGTTTGAGCTCAATGGGAACTCAAAATAAAAAGGAAAATGGTTGGCGACAATGATAATAGTCAAAGTTGCAACAATGAGTGCAACAATGAAAATGATCAAAAGTGAAGAATGGATATAAAACCCACCAATTTACAACAAAATATTGGGTTATTCTCGAATAATGGAAAATAATAAAATATTATTCACCAAATTCTAGAATTAACCGTTTGGAATATTTTATTATATTCAGTTGGAGGGAAAAAGTATTTAAATTGGTTAAATAATTTTATTTAGAAATAATAAATAAATAAATTGTTTATTTATCATCTCAAGGAATGTGGTTAAGGAATAATAAATGAATAATGACTTGTTTAAGTATTCCTAGAGGATTTAGTCAAACTTGATAAGGAATAATAACTAAATAATGATTAATTAATTATTCCTAGAGAAAAATAAGATAAATAATGATTTATCCAATTATTTTTCATGATTGGGTCAAATATGACAAGGAATATTAGTTAAACAATGGTTAAATTAATTATTACTAGAAGATAATTAAATAAATAACGATTTATTTAATTATTCTTCATGGATTAACTAGAAATAACTTAACAAATGTGTTTTATTAGGTAATTTCTTATAGTGAAAGCAATTTTACTATGGTAAAATTGGCCCTACGTGGTGTACTTCGATCCATCTAGTAAGTTATCGCTAGATGATCAATTTTTTGGTGATAACAGAGTGAGTTGACAAGGGTTAACCGAATATAGAAAACCGATTAGAGCAGGTGACACTAGTTAAGATTGCAAGCATTGTGATTTAACCAAGACTCACTCTGAAAGGAATGTATTTTCCATTAGGGTATCATTGACTAAAAGAAGTGCAAGATCTTCATAAGGAGAGGGAATACAAAGATAACCAAATGTTGATAGTTGTACAAGTCCTCTTGTATTTCACCCTGCTTGTCTCAGGAATTCAAACACAGTTTCATGGGGCAACTGATCCTAAGGGTGCACAAGCAAAAAAACAAGAAAAGGAAAGAAGTAAAATGAAAACAAAACCAGGTAAGAAAAAAAAAAAAAAAACACTACTCCTACTCCTAAGCTAAGGAGAGCATGAGACAACTCACGTGAAGTGATATTTCCAATGGAGCAACTGACATAATAGTTGACCCATGCAAGTGATGGTATGAATAACAAGAAATGTATTCAAGAGAACCAATAAACAAGAAAGATAAAGCAATGAAAACCATGACATTTGAACTTTGAATGCATCTACACAAAAGAAACAATTGAAAGCACATGAAAGGCACCCTAGACGTATCATGGTGTTGTGTCACATTACACATGGATGACAAGGATGTACACTCTTTTGAACATGAAAAATGAGAAAACATGAAGAAGGAAGAAAATATTTGTTTCACAATAATGCTTCATACATATGACTCCTCCAATGCATGATAGATAGGATCGTGTGATTCTGGTGGAGGATGTGAAAATTGTAAACCAGATTGATTTTCAATGTGAACAAGAGAGTGATGAGGAGCGTGGGGAGATTCAACAACTTTTTGATCAGAAGCAGAACCGAACTCAAGGATACAAGAACCTAACATAACCATTAGCTTGGGTTAAAGTTCCTCGATAGCTCGAGGGGTTTCCACTTCATCAAAAGATGGATCATCAAAGCCCAATGCCTTAGAGAGACCAATAATAGGTGAATTAGAATCATCAAATGAAGGAGTGAAAATATCATGGCAACCACGATAAAAAAACAGATATAAACATTGACATCCTTATGATCTGACGAATCATATAGAGGGGTTGATGAGAAATAAAAAAAAATTCCTTCTGATTTTCTAAAGATGAAAGATGAGAGGTCAAGTGAATTCGGGAAGAAAGATTTTTCCTCTCCACAATCAAATGATAGACTGATGTCCCATGTGTTCTGTGAATGATCAGAGGTGGAAACATCCAGGGATAAAGTTTCACAAGAAGAATCAGAAATGGTAGAATCATAGAATATGTCAGGATAAAGAGGACGAGGTGTGTACAAAAGGAGGTCATCCTTAGTTGCAAATTTTTGTTCATATTCCCACACATACTCATAAAAAATGATAGTGCAGGCTAGCTGCTCAACACCAACTCTGTCCATAGCTTGATCTTCGTGAAAATCACATGTGGAATCCTAAATGGATGAACACAACACACCAAAATCTGGAGGACCATAGGAACAAATGGATGAAGGTTGAGGGGATGAGATGATGTGACAACCATTAGGCTTGCAGTCCAAATCTGTGCAGCACTCCAGAGCAGGTGGAGTGGGAGGAGAAGGTGACAGTTCAATAGGTAGGTTCATAACTTCTCCCACCTCATCCCATGGAGCTAGAGTTGTTTGATGAGAAGAGGATGGAGATTCACTTAGGATAAAAATCTTATCCATCTCAGATTCAGAAGCTCTAACACTGAGGTATGCTGGGAGGGGTTCGAAAAAGTATAACTAAGGTGGATTTTTTGAGATCTAAACAAGATACTGAAATATTTCAGTCAGAAATTTCCAGTCAACTTCATCTTCCAAAAATTCAAAACAGTAACGCGAGAAGTGTTCATAAAAGTGCACAATAGATATTTCAAGTGCTTTTCATAGCTTTCAGATTTTGTGATTAAGTGCTTTACAATCATAAAAGAAGAAAGTATGACCTAATTGTTTGAACATGTGATTGAAAGAGTGTGTAGAGGTTGCGGGAAATGTGAGACACCATTTCTTGACACGCCCTTTGAAATGTGTAAGCGAACAACCCACAGGAAATGTCATTCAAGGGGACTTCATTCTTGTCACAGAAACCCAAAAAGGAAATTTTGTGAGTTAACAGGGATGTTCCGTTTTCACCATCGTATTTAAATCGTGACAAGTCATCTATAACATTTGTCAACACATCGAAATCATGAGTGTGACAAAAACATGACAGGTTTTAGATTTTGATGTAAGTCATGAATGATTTATAAATATTCAAAACAAAATTTGAGGGCTCAACTTGTCATCTAGCCCTCATTCTAGCACCAGAAATGTTGATGGTGCTACACCCACAAAACTTCGAAGGGATCTCCTAGTAAGAAGTCCCAACTAGACCTCAAACTATTTGGAGTAGGAGTCCCAAGAGTTGGTGGTAATGTAGTGCCTTGACCACGGTAGCCGATAGAGGTAAGTATGATAACTTTGGTTGGAAGCAAGTGTGTGACCTTGTAGTGAGTCATGTGAGATACATGGGGGTTCTAACACACGGAGGGGAAAAGGAAGTGTGTCCCTTAGATGTGTGTAATAGTACACAGCCTAAAAGGAACACACGAGTGAAATGAAATCACAAGATGGAAAGCGAAATAGTCCACAAACCAAAGTCACAGGTTAATCCAACAACATGGATTCAACAAGATTCATACAATTTCCTACAAAGTAGTTCATAATCAAATGCATAAGTTAAGCAACATACATTGCTAAAGCAACCAAAATAGTCCAACTACATTAACAACATATGCATGAAAACATGTTGGCTCAGTTATTATTATTATAAGTGAAAGTTCCATCAATACATACACCATTGATAGCCACTAGCTCCAATAGTGGAACATTACAGTCAAGAACACCAGCTCCTCCAAAGAAGTATACTTTCTCTATGTTGTGGAGAAGCCAAGGTTCGTCACAATACTCCCAAGATTTCTCTAAGCCTAAGCCTAGCCAAAATCTTGGCTCCCAAAAGCTTTTTCTATGAGTTATGAGGTTCTATTTATAACAAAGTGTGGGGTGACCCTTGACATTCCCCTTTGTGACTCTTTGACTACCCTCATGACTCTTCAACTTCCTTTACAAATAACTCATTACATTACATAGTGACTATTCATATTCCACTAATGACACTTGGAATTTCACTTACAACACATTTACAAATAATATACATTTTCCACATGTACCCATGTGAGACAAAATATGCTAAAGATAGCCTAACAATAAGAAACACTATGACTCATAAGTTTGAGGAAACACTAGCTTGGAAAAATCTACTTGATGACTCTCAGTGACGTACTGATACCAAGATTGATACTATGTTATGGTGTCCCCATACTGCTTGATAGTGTCTTTCTGATATCAGACCCTTGCCTCCATATATTCTTGGTATATGGTCTTGGAACCCTTGTACAACTCATCTTGAAGAATGTGCAACATGGTCCTGTGGTAATGTACTTCTGCATGTTTTCTTTGCTCAACTCCAAGTCATTGCTAGAGGACTCTCACCTTAGCTGCTCCATGTACGGGTCAATCTCTAGTTGGACTTGGTTATTCTCCTTAGCTTCGGTGAGTGAGCTAAGAAGGGTGAGCTGCTCATACTTTTGGATCTGCATTTGAATCTTTGGTTTGTCTAGCTTTTCCCGTGACTTCATCATCTTAGGCAAGTGAAGCAGGGCTCCTTTGAACCTCATTGTCCATTCTTACACATGGGTGATAGAACCATGTATGTCTCTGACATTTTGGACAATCTTTCTACTCCACTACAGGAAACCATATAGATGGACAACTGCATTATGCATGGTGAAAAATATGTCATAGAGTTTCTGTATGGTGGCCTAAAGAGTTGATACTTCAACAAGTATCGCTTTCCTCATCTCTTCCATTATGAATCCTACAGATTATGTTTCCTTCTTCCTGATTGCTTGCTAGTTCTTTGCCATCTATTCATTCTCTGCTAACAAGAACTTGAAATTTGAGATCATGGCTCCTACATAAGCCATAGTGGTGTTGAGAAATGGAAACAAGAAATTTCAGTTTAATTTGTCCTTGAATTAAGCTGTGAATTAAATTTGAATTCTATTCTCATAGCAACTTAAAATAGTTAAATTAATTTTATTACACTTACTTAACTTAGGAAATTTGAGTTGGAAGTATTTTGGAAGTCATGTATATGTTCTCCCTACTTTTTAAGAGTCTAGTGTGAGTTAATTGTGAGTTGTAAAATAGAAGACTAAGTTTCATGAGTTAGTTCGGTTAAATTAGTTCTCAAACTTATTGAGATAACTAATAGTGAGTTAACAGTCAGTGGTGACATTGATGAACTCCACCAGTGCTACTCTAGTTAACTGAATATTTACTGATAAGAAACTCATGCATGTTGATTATGAGAAAGACCCAGTTGAGACTAGAGTGTAGGGACAGTGTGCTACTTGTTTTAGATTTTTCTGAGTTGCACTGACAATGCATGCATTCAGGAACTGATCCTTGAGGGATTGCACTATTTTTAGAGGCTTTATTTTCCTTTAAATACAAGCTATCCTTCATAGGAATTACACATTGGAATAGTGACTTGGAGAGATTGTGAAGAGGCTAAGCTTTGGCCTTGAGCTTGCTTATGAGTTGGAGATTGAATTTGATAAGTGTTGGGATTGTTTTAGAGAGAACAAGCATTGTAATTTCATCTTGATTTTCTAGATTAATACAAAATAGATAGTAGGGTTTTGAGCTTTGGCTTTCCCTGGATATTTGTTGTGTATGTGCCTTTGATTCTCTTCCTCTGTTGATTATTGTTTTCTAGATGTTTATAGGATTCCTCTGTAAATAGCAGAAGAAGATTCTTGTCTCTTGCTTTAGAAAATTGCATTAGCTTGTGAATCTATAGGATTTTCTACATGGTATCAGAGCAAGATTATTTTTTGGGTCATGTTATTGTAGAGAATATCTAAGAATTTCTGTGAAAAAATATCAGAAACAAATTGTAGATCTAGATTCCTAGGGAAATGATACCCAAATTCAAAAAAAAATCTTCCGAATCAAAGTTTGGATGAGGGAGATATCACTGATTTAAAATTAACTCTCTAGAGGATATTTCGAAGTTTTGAGTTTCTGGGTTACAGGTGAAAGTCGAATTTGCATACATACTTCAGGATCGACAGATGGCATTCCATGGGTTGAGGCTTGAGTATGCCTTGGAAGGAAACTCAAATTTCATATCCGAGAGGGATAGGATGGAGGTTGTGCTAGAGCACAATGGCTTGAAGGAATTTATTGAACAAGAAATTCCTAAGCCAACAACTACTGATGCATAGAACATGGCCACGTGGAAGAAGTGTGTGGCGAAGGAAAGGAAGATAATCCTTGAGGGAGTTCAACATAATATTGTCTTGAGTGTCCATGGAAAGGAAACCCTACATGCTATGTGTAAAACATTGATGGACTTGTATCAGAATAGCAGTGATCAAAGGTGTTGGCTTATATGGGCCTGACCCATGTTCGGAAGAATTATGTCGCCAAGCAAATCCCATAGCTACCGGCCCTTTCGGCAATAGTCCGTGGAGTGCGGACCGAGGTCTCACTTTAGGTAGCAGGGGAGGGTGCTAGAACCAGGTTTTTGCACCCTTGGGATGTCTAGATGTGGTCTGGAGGTATCGCTCGTTGTTCTACAGCCTCACACTACTCTATGTTTGTGCAGAATGATTTTAACTTTCTATGATCGCACTGTTTACAGATCTAATCTATTTGATGAAGTATTGTACCTCAAATCTACTTAGAAGTTTAAGCAAACATTTAACAGATTTAACCAGTTTATGCACTTAGAATAAACTCAAATTCAACTATATCTTTAGCATAAGCATATGTGCATAGATTAAACAATTATATCAACCATTCATAAAGTCAGATTCCCGATAACTCAAATTGTAACACAGAATTTGCAGAAGAAACTTATCTTTATTTCCACTTATCACCAATACACCCAGATCCGCCATGCGCACTCAGCTGCAGGGGTCTGCACACACAACTACGGACTCTTCCAAGCCTCTGCGCACATAGCTACAAAGCCTCTATCCACTACCCAAACCCCCGACTCAGACTTACAAACGCTTTCAGAATGCTTTTGTCAAAAACCTGTTACATTTCAGATCCAAAACTATCTAACAAGAACTGCCTTCTTCCCATACAACTGCGCTTTATTTATACCTTCCTATGGTTCACAGAATGACTTACTTCCTATTGTTCTATATTATTATTTTTTTGGGCGGACAACCCTTTGACTCGACCTTTTACATTTTGCGCTCCGCATATCTTGGAGTTTTACAATATTTTTATCCTAATTTCTAGGCTATTAGACCCAAAACTGTTACGTAGGACCTCCGCTACCAAACAATCCCCCAACAAAATCATCATGACTCGTCCCAAGTCACTCGTCGGTACAGTGAGATGCATTGCCTTGGCTTCACGGTTCACCTTTCTCTGTGTGAAATTCGTCGTCCTACTGCTTCCTCCTTGTCTCCTACAACGCTTTGTCCGGCTCATGCTTCGTTGTTTCTACCAATTCTTGCGTCCGATAATGCTCATTCTGCTCTACTCAATTAACATAGAACACCCCCTCATAGGATTTTATCTCTAGCGGGGGAGCCACATATGGGACCTTCTTGTACCACCGTTGCTACTTTTGATCTTCGTGTCTGCTCTTCGTACTGTCTGCTACAACTTGTGTTGAAATTTTGCAAGACCTTTGCTACTGTCCGCGAAATCCCAATCCTCAAGGTACCTCGAAAACGTCGTATTAACTGCATTGCTATCAATGGTCTCCGTCTTTCCATACTTTCGTTGTTCTGTTGTAGCTTGCTGGCCTGCCCCCAGCCGGGGCGATGACATCCGGACCAATTCTGCTTCATGTTTCCCCTTTTATGGTACATCCCGGATGGTTGACACTGCACTCTACGGGGCACCCATAGCTGTCAACACCATGTTCCTTAGAGAGTCCTTCTTTTCCCTCAGCCATATCACCACCTTTGGGCTTACTCCTTGTGCAGAGATAATGAAAAGCTCCATATTGATAACTAGCATATGTTTTCTAGAAGTGTAGGTCATCCAGTGGATACCCCTCGGTGATTTATAATCAATTCAGATTTCAAATTCACTGGTTCCCACCTATTCTAGCATCCTCGTGTAAAATCTGTGGCAGCTCGTTCCATATCTGGCTCGTACTCCTTCTCTTAATTGCCCACTTTCCGCTCCTTGTTGCCATAATGCAGACATCTTGTCATGAATAGCGACAAGAACAGTCACCTCTCCTCTTAGCAACGCATGAACACACTTCTTACCATGCAACCGCGATCTTGGTGATAGGCTAAATCGATGTGTATCCTCGCAATCATGCCTCTTTCCCCCAGATTGCTTTATGATCTTGCACTCTCCTTCAACTGGCTGAAGTGGTGAGACTATCCCTTGAGCGGTTAGTCAGGCGACCGGCCCACCCGTGTAGAGATTCAAGCGACTGTCGTTCACTCGACTCGGGAAGGGGTCTCTATTGAGTTTGGCAAGCTGAACCGCACCCCCATCTGTAACTTCTTTAACGACATAGGGTCCCAACCAATGCATTCGGAGTTTGCCACGGAATTTCTTGAACTTACTGTCATATAGAAATACTAGATCATTCTCCTTGAAAGTGCACACCTTGATATGGCGATCATCCCATGCTTTCTTGCGTTGTTTCTATACTTGCTGATGGAATCCGGCCAGAAACCGTTCCTCCTCTAGTTCCTCTAGCTTCGCGAGCCTTTCCTCCAAAGCCCCATGGTTTTCCATACCTGTTATTGCCGTGATCCACAGACTAGGCACAGTATATTCCATAGGCATAATGGCCTCCTTGCCATAGAATAACCAAAAAGGTGTCTAGCCCATCAACTTGTTTCCTGTGGTTCGGTATGCCCATAGATCAACAGGGATGCGCAGGTCCCAGTCATTTCGCTACACATTACAGACCTTGGTCAATGCGGTTTCCAAGATTTTGTTGAATGCCTCAATGACCCCATTTGCTTGCGGGTGGTATGGCGTACTCTGTTGGTGATATATTTGGAATTCCTCAGTGAGGGCACTGATTGTTTCATTCAAGAAATGCATTCCTCAATCGCTCATGAGAATTTTGGGACATCCAAACCTTGTCAATACATTCTCGAACAAAAAATTCGCAGTTGTCACAGCCATGCAATCCTTAACTGGACATACCTTTTCCCATTGAGTCAAATAATCTGTTACGGTGATGATATAGCGCATTCCCATCTTCCCTCACGGCTTGATAGGTCCTACGAAATTGATTGCCCACTTCTCGAATGGTCGTAGCATTATTTGTGGCTGAAGCGGCATTTCATCTCTCCGTGATGGTTTACCCGTCTGTTGACATACGTCGTAGGCTCGGCAGTATGCTTTCGAATCCTGATGCAAAGTGGGCCACCATAATCCTGCATGAAGAACCTTCTGGGCTGTGGCACGACCCACATAATGTTCGCGAACAACCCCCCCATGTGCGTCAGCCAGCATCTAACCTCGCTCGAACTTCGAGACATATCTATGCAATATTTCATCGTTGCCCATTTTGTAGAGGTGTCCTGCAATCACAGTGAATTCTGCTACACGTATCACTAATTCCTTCTTTTGCTGAACATAATATCCCTCCGGTGCGGTTCCTGTAGTTAAGAAGTGGATTATATCCTCAAAGTAACCATCCGATACGCGCACCGCATATAGTTGTGCATCCAGGAGTCCATCCTCTAGATTTGTGGGTTCTTCGCCGGTCTCAATTCGGGACAGGTGATCAGGGCCTATGTTTAGACGTCCTGGCTTTACAATGACCTCAAAATCACACTCCTAGAATAACAGCAACCATCTACAAATGCACCCCCCCCAACACAGGCTTGTTCACTAGGTATTTTAATGTTGAGTGATTGGTATACATCTTAAAGTGACCTCCAAGCAGATAGTGGCAGACGTTTTGAAGTGCGTATACCATTGCTAATACCTCACGCTTAGTAGTGGAGTAATTCTTCTCAGCTTTTGACAATCGGTGACTACAAATGCAATCGGGTGGTCAATTCCCTTCGCTCTTGTTTGAGTAAGTATTGCCCCCAATGCCATACATGACGCGTCGACATGCACATGAAATTTGACGTCCCATTTTGGAAAGACCAATATAGGGACTGATGCCATATTTTCCTTAAGCATCTCCAAGCTTTTGTTGCATTCCTCATTCTAGCAATAAGTAGCATCCTTCTTCAACAGCTGTTCCATCAGAGCTATGATCTGAGTGTAGCTTTTGATGAACTTCCGATAGTAGCCCATGTGTCCCAGTGTGGTGTGTAATTGTTTGACACTTCGCGGCGCTTGTAGATTGAGTATGACGGTGATCTTTGCCAGATCCACGATCAGGGCTTGCTTACAGACCACATGACCTAGCAAGTTCCCGAATGGGACAAGGAAAGTACACGTCTTTAAGTTTAGTGTCGGCGGCAAGTATCCAGCATCAACCGTAAGCTCACTACGTGATTCTTAACTAGTCAAAACATAGTCTAGTCATCAAGATAGACCTCTAAGAACTTGTGGATAAATTCTTTAAATGTCGTTACTACTATTCGTGAAAATATTGCCGGCGCATTCTTTAGTCCAAAGGGCATTACCGTGTACTAAAAGCAACCCCATTTAGTGGTGAACATTGTTTTACTCCTGTCCTCTGGTGCGATATTGATCTAGTGGTACCCTGAGAACCCATCCGTGAAGGAGTAGGCTTCCTTCCCCCCCACATTTTCCAGTACCTCATCTGTAAACAATGTTGGAAACGGATCGTTAACACAGGCATCATTGAGCTTCCTGAGATCCACGTAGATGCGAATCTCACCCTTCTGTTTCTTCTTTTGCAAAACCATTGGACTTACCTAGTCAGACTCCTCAACTGGTTCAATGATTCCTGCTACCAACATCTTGTCCAATTCTTCGCGGACCTTTGCTTTATATTTCAGATTCAATCGGTAGGGTCGCTGCTTCACCGGTTTTGCATCTGACTTCAACGTTATCTTCATCATTCCCAAGTCTCCAGGATCCCTTTTAGCTCCGTGATCTTTGTTTGGAATAAATCTCGATATTCTCAAAGCAATTCGATGACCTTCTCCACTATGGCATCGTCCCAATAGTCCCCCAACGTTGCATACTTCAGCTCTTCTTCAGTCTCGATATTGACTTGTTTTGTTTTCAATGGTTCCGTGATATCTAGATCTTCAATTTCGAGTACACGCACCTCACGGCTCCCCTTTGATTCCAGAATATTGACATTTCATAGCTCATCCTCCTCATCATCTACCTGGACATTATAGCATTCGTGGGCCTGACTCAACTGTCACGACCAATCGGGCTGCAAAGTTTCCTCTAGTTCTAGTGGTGCCTTGAAAATGGCGGTCTTTACCAGCTGTAATGCTTCGTCCACAGGATCCATCCATTGGTCCTCAAAGAGGAATGTCAACAAAAACCCTGCATGCAAGATATCCCACTCGCCTGTGCCATGCCGGTGCTCCGCTTCAGTATACCAGTTTCTAGGAATGATGTCTAGGGTGTGATAAAATAAGTGCACCCATTCTAGCTCAGGTTCCTCTTCGTAGGCTTTGATCCATAAGTAAGGTGCATGCATGGGTCATCACATCCATCGTATTTCTCTGTTATGCATAGTTCCAGTTTCCTAAATCTGATCTTCATATTGCGTTTGCAGGTCCGCCAATCTTCGAACGTCCCTTCATGTGTGCCCCACCATCGCGCAGGTGTCGCGCATAGCGCCCACCTCAATGCATCAAACTGTTGGTGCTTTGGTACTACGATTTCAAATTTAGTCAAGAATTCATCTATTATTTTCAACCCATCATACTTCGGCAATTAGCGATACTGGGCCCGTACACAGTACAGAGATTTAGTCACCATGTTGCAATGTAGTGTGGTTACTCCATTCAACCTGTTGTGCCACTGCTCGTCTTCCTCCTCTAAATCAAAAGTGCAGGCTTCTCCATCACCCCGGGATATTCTTCTGTCCTCCATTGTCTTGACCCATCCTTGCCTTTGGGTAGACATTCTGTAGCTACAATCTATGTCATCTTCATGTTCTCTGTCATGCACAAGTTCAATGTAGCGTGGTCCTTCAGCCGGATCTAGCAAAATGACTACACAGAGTGACTTTGTTCCAAATATCATGGTTCGCTTCTTTAAATTAATAACCCCATTCATGTCGATGGCCCAATCTATTCCTAACAATGCAAGATAGGGCATACTTTCATCCATGATCTCAATAAATTCAAAATCCATTCGGGTACTTGCGCCATCAAGATCTACCGTAACTCCTTGCAGCCTTCCCATGGGCATCACCTTCTGCTAGTTTGCCATCCGGAATTAGATAGGGGACCATTGTAGCATAGGCTTACCCATATGCTCCCAAGTCTGTTTCAGCAGTACGTTGCCATCTAAGCCCAGATCCAGAATGACCTGATCCATCTCATAGCCATCGATTTGTGCTGTTAACCGCATTTCCCTCCCAGTCTATGATGTATGTCTTCCCAACTTTCGAACGACGCGAGGTTCACTCCATCCTGCACATCTATTTATCAACTCCTACAAGCCTTTAACTACCCTGTTGTCACGAAGCAATTTTATACATGTCTATAAAAAGGTAGTTATCATCGAGGTATCTTTGTCCGCCTCTAGCTGATCCCTACTACCTAGGGTAGAGACCTCCACAAAGCTCCCCTGAGCTTCTAGATATGTCTCCTTACTGGTCTCTAAGTTCCTTTCATCTACTCCTGTGGCCATGCCACTTCTCAGTACCATGTTAGCTTTGGGATCTTCCTCGCAAGGTTCAGACCTCATCATCTGCACATTTTGGGTCGTGGTTGGTTGCGTTGCCTTTCTTTCGCGAATCTATGTTATCAGTGTAGGACAATCTATCGGTTCATGATCGAATTGCTCACAATAACTGCATGAAATTCTAGTTGGGTTGGTACAATCCTGTGCATAATGTCTTGGTCCCCCACAGTTGTAGCAGATTAGCTACCCTGGCCCCATTCTGCCCCGTCCTCATCCTCAGCCTTGGAACCCACTGCGCGCGATCGCCGCGGCTGGATCCTAACCTCGCACCTCAGTTTGCATTCTGTAAGCAGGTGACTAGTCCATTAACAATTGGTAGCTATGACAGTCTCTTTCCTCGTGGCCCACTGACCTGTAAAAGTTGCAAAATAGATGTTGGGGGGTCTGGTTGTACTTTGGTAATAGATGAAAGTTATCAGTGTTGTGCTTTCCTCCCACCTAATAGATTGTGAACCAGAGCGGGGCTGTGGTGCTCAGTCCTACCTGTGCCTCTAGTCGCAAGAGTGTTGGTCCCCCTCTTGCCACAAAATTCACTGAGACCGGGCAGTGATCTTTATCGTGTCCCTAGCTTCTGCACCATACTTACTCCCAGACTTTCGCTCATGGTACCTGCTCTTATTTTAACTTCTTCATTTCCAAACACAAATTTTCGATCTGCGCTTGGATTTGCTGAACTCCCAACCCTGTATCTGGTAACGGAGTTTTGTGTAACCTCATCGTTGCCTCTAGTGCTTTGGCTTGGGTTGAGATATTCTATTATGATAAAGCCATCCTCGGATGTGGTGTTAAGGATGCCATAAACCAAGCGCAGTGTTGCGCATCCGTCAATGTCATGTTAGCCTCGCGAATAGTACTTTTCAGTCTTTGGTCCAAATCCCACGGGGTTTCACTAGGCATCATCACGATCTCTTTGAACCCTATAATCAACTGTGTTTCTGACTTTGGCTGGCTAAACTCCTTCTTCAATTCAGTCTGGATTTCTGTTGTCCCCACCGTTGGGTGATCGCTTGAGTACTTTATGTACCATGTCAACGCTCGGTCCTGTAGTGCGCTGACTAAGGTAGCCTTTCTAATATTATCATCTGCAATTCGCTGCATGTTCCATACTAATGTTAACATGAACCAGAATTGTTCCAGGTCTTTGCCTCTTGCTCCTTTGAATACCGATAACTGGATCGCGCTCGTCATTGTTACCCTTGAACTACTACTATTCCTGGTCCCTTTGATCCTTCAATTTTCTTCTCTATAGAGTCCCTGCATTTCACAATAGACACCCCTTAGGCAAATCCCGGTCACGGCAACGGAACCATTTGTTGGCTTATATGGGCTTGACCCAAGTTCGAAAGAAATATGTAGCCAAGCAAATCTCGTAGCTACCGGCCCTTTCGGCACTAGTCCGTGGAGTGCAAACCAAGGTCTCACTTGAGGTAGCAGGGGAGGGTGTTGGAACCAGGTTTCCGCACCCTTGGGATGTCTGGATGTGGTCCAGAGGTATTGCGCACCATTCTGAAGCCTCGCGCTGCTCTATATTTGCGTAGAATGATTTTAACTTTCTATGATCATGTTGTTTATAGATCTAATCTATTTGATGAAGTATTGTAACTCAGATCTACTTAGAAGGGTCTTTAAGCAAAAATTTAATAGATTTAACCAGTTTGCGCACTTAGAATAAACTCAGATTCAACTATATCTTTAACATAAGCATATGTGCATATATTAAACAGTTATATCAACCACTCATATAGTCAGATTTTCGATAACTCGGATTGTAACACAGAATTTGCAGAAGAAACTTATCTTTATTTCCACTTATCGCTAATACACCCAGATCTGCCCTAGGCACTCAGCTGCAGGGGTTCCTGCACACAGTTGCAGACTCTTCCAGGCCTTTGTACACATAGGTGCAGAGCCTCTATCCACTACCCAAACCCCCGACTTGGACTCACAAACGCTTTCAGAATGCTTCCCTCAAAAACCCATTACATTCAGATCCAAAACTATCCAACAAGAACTACCTTCTTCCCATAGAGCCACACTCTATTTATACCTTCCTATGGTCCACAAACCGACTTACTTCCTATTGTTCTATATTATTTATTTTTTTGGGTGGACAACCCTTTGAATCGACCTTTTACAGTTCGCGCTCCGCATATTTTGAAGTTTTACAATAATTTTATCCTAATTTCTAGGCTATCAGACCCAAAACTGTTACATAGGACCTCTGTTACCCAACAAAGGGAAGTTGGCATTGAGGGATAAACTTTGTGAAATGAAGATGGAGAAAGGCGAGCCAATTCCAAAGTACTTGACCAAGTCCACTTAATGTCAAGATGAACATGGAAGTGTTGGAATCATTGTTGCCGAGGAGGATATGGTTAGTCTTTCTCTTCTTGGACTCCCAAAGAGTTGGCGCAATTATCAAGAATCTGTCAATGGTCGGGAGAAGCTGCCAGATTGGGAACGAATATGGTGGGATTTGATTCAGGATGAGATCAAGAGGAACACCAAGGATGGCTCTTCATCAAAGACTCATGATGAGGAGAACTGTGCCTTAAATTAAGGCAAGGAAGGGGTAAGGTAAAATTTCTTGTTCCAAATCAAATTCTTGTCATGGAGATAAGAAGAAGGACATGACGAAAGTTAAATTCTTTCATTGTCACAAACTAGGTCACTTTGCTACAAATTGTCCATTGAAGAAGTCCAAGGAGAAGTCCTCAGGACGAGTGGTGGGTGAGGCTTTGGCCTCCCAATTTGAATTGGACTTTTCCCTCATTGCATGCATGGTGTCTTCAATGATGGGAAGTGTCTGGTACTTAGACAATGGAGCTTCTTTCCACATGACTAGCAACAAAGAGTTATTCAATGAACTGGAGGAGAAAGATCTCAAGATGCATATCGAGATGGGTGATGATGGTAAGTATAGTGTTACTGGTGTGGGCACTATTACTTTTCATATGGAGCATTCAGCTCCACTCACCTTGAAGAATGGTATGCATGTACCTGGACTGATGAAGAACTTGGTATCATTTCCATGCTTGAGGATAGAGGCTATGAAGTGATCTTTTCAAAAGGAAAGGAGTTCCTTCGGCACATAGCCATGTGCCAAGTAAAGAAGATAGGGATTCGAGTTCAGAATATCTATAAGATAGAGGTAGAGGATTGTGTTGCTTTGAGTTCAAAAGCGGAAAATATTTTGAGCCAAGCCATCGGTGAGTTGTGGCATAGGTGATTGGGCCACTTTCATCATGGGGCTTTGAAGATATTACAACAAATCTCTACCGGTCTTCCCAAATCTACGCTTGAGTAAGTTGATACATGTAAGGGTTGTACTTTGGGAAAATACACCAAGTCTTCTTTTGGAGATAGATACAGTCGAGCAGAGTCTATTCTGGAGATAGACCATTCATATGTGTGTGGATCATTCTTGACATAACCTATGGCCAAACACATGTATTATGTTATATCTTTTTATGACTATTCTTGCAAATGTTGGGTATTTTTTATGCAGAAAAAGGATCAAACTTTCACAAAGTTTTGTGAGTTCAAAGGATTGGTAGAGAAAGAGTATGTGAAGAAGGCTAAAGCTCTATGGAGTGATAACAATGGTGAGTATGTCTACAATGAGTTTAAGAACCTTTATGCAATAGAAGGTATTAAACAAGAGTTGATGGAACCCCATAACCCTCAACAGAATGGGGTTATTGAGAGGAATAACATGAGCATAATAGGGGTAGCAAGGGTGATGTTGCATGATCAGGGCCTACCACTACACTTTTGGGCTGAGGCATGCAACACAGTGGTTTATGTTCAGAATTGTAGCCCACATTAGATACTTGAGATGAAGACACCAAAGGAGGTTTATTCTGGTAAGAGGCTAGATGTTGGTTCCTTTAGGATTTTTGGGTCATTGGTTTATTGCCATGTGATCAAAGATGCATGGAAGAAGCTTGAGCCAAAAACAGAGTTGGGGATCTTTGTGGGGTACACTTATACACCCCACAACTATCGAGTGTACATGCGGACTAGTTGGATGACAATGGTTCGTAGGGATATCAGGTTCAATGAGGAGAAGGCCATGTGAGTATCCCTTGAGAGGGAGCTTGAGCTACATTTCGATGATGAGCTTTTAGCTCCTAAGGTTGAGGGGACTCAGATTGATGTGGAACAACCACATGTAGAGGTTTAGAGACTGGAGACATCCACTTAGGCAGAGTCTTTGAGAGAGGGAAGAAAGCGCACTAGAGAGGCCAACAAATTATTGGATGATGCACAGGAGAATGTGGGAGCATCCTCTTCTCAGCGTAGACAGAGGAGGTCACAGAGAGGTACACTGGATACATGGCACTTATGGGTACATGTGTTGTGATAGAGCCATATTAATTTTAGGAAGCAATGCAAAAGTTGGTTTGTGTTGATGCGATGGTGGAGGAGTATGACTCCATAGTTCAAAACAATGTTCGAGATTTGGTCCTGAGACTAGAGGACAAGTCAGTTGTGAGCTCCTATTGGCTTTACAAGGTAAAGAAAGCTACAGATGGTAGTGTGGAGAAGCATGAGGCTAGATTTATGGCTTGTGTCTTTTCACATGTAAAGGGGATTGACTATGATGAGACATTTGATCCTGTTGCAAGGTACTCATCAATCAGATCTATTTTTGTACTATCAACATAGATGGGTTGGAAGATCCATCAAATGGATGTGAAGAATGCCTTCCTCAATGGCATGAATGAGGGAGAGGCGTACATAGAGCAGCACGAAGTTTTTGAAACCTTTGACCGTGAGTCACATGTGTGCCGACTCAAGAGAGCATTGTAAGGGCTAAAGAAAGCACCCCATTCTTGGTACACCAGGATAGATTGATACTTCAATGGGTTGGGCTTCATGAAGAGTGAAGCAGTTGTGAACTTGTATCACATAATGGTGAAAGGTAAGTTGTTGATCATTGTAATTTATGTAGATGATCATATACTGAAAGGTGATGAGAAGCTCATCAAATATTGCAAGGAGGACCTTGCAAGAGAGTTTGAGATGAAGGGCATGTGGATCATGCATTACTTTATTGGCATGGAGGTATGGCAGAGAGATGGGGAGTTGTTTGTATCTCAGTGAAAGTATGCCAATGAAATACTTAATAGATTCCAAATGGAGAGAAGTAAACCCATGAAAACTCCTCTAGCTGGTAATTGGAGGAAGGAGGATGCTAATTTAGGAAAAGTAGTGGAAGCTACTATTTACAGCAAATTTGTGGGTTCAGTCATGTACTTGGTGAACACATGACCAAATATGTGCTATTCAGTTAACCAACTTAGTCAAGCAATGGTTAGTCCTACCAAGCTATATTGGAAGGTGGCAAAGCATGTATTGAGATACCTCAGAGGCACTATTCAGTTTGGGTTATGGTACAAACAGATAGAGGGAGTGAAGCTTCAAGGCTTCACCGATTCAAATTGGGCAGGGAATCAATCTGACAGGAATAACACATCAGGAGGGATCTTTAATATTGGCTCAGTGGAAGTTTCTTGGTACAACAGGAAACATAGATTAGTGGTACTTAGTTTGGCAGAGGTAGAGTACATGGCTGCAAATCAGGAAGCATGTGAGGCTATCTAGACGAGGAAGATCCTGGTTGGTTTGTTTGGTTAGCAGATGGATCCGATAATGATTTATTGTGATAATAAGAGTTGTCTCAAACTCTCTGAAAATCCAACATTTCATGATCCGTCCAAGCATGTTGATATCCCGTATCATCATCTCAGATATTGTGTATTGAGGCAGATCATGTTATTAGATTACATTCCCATGGAAGAGAAAGATGTTGACATCTTGACAAAGGCATTGTCAATATGTAAATTCAAGTTTCAGAGAGATAGGATCGAGGTAGTCAATAATCCTTTTCTTGTTGAGAGGGAGTGTTGAGAAATGGCAACAAGACATTCCAGTTTAATTTGTCCTTGATTTAAACTGTGAATTAAATTCAAATTCTATTCTCATACCAACTTAAAATAGTTAATTTAAGTTTATTAAACTTACTTAACGTAGGAAATTTGAGTTAGAAGTCTTTTGGAATTCATGTATATGTTCTCCCTACTTTGTAGGAGTCCAGTGTGAGTTAATTGTGAGTTATAAAATAGAAGACTCGGGTTCATGAGTCAGTTCAGTTAAATTAGTTCTCAAACTGATTGAGAGAACTAATAGTGAGTTAATAGTCAATGGTGACATTGATGAAATCCACCAGTGCTACTCTAGTTAACTGAATATTTACTCATCAGAAACTCATGCATGTCGATTCTAAGAAAGTCTTAGTTGAGACTAGAGTGTAGGGACAATGTGCTATCTTTTTATATTTTTCTGACTTGCTCTGACAATGCATGCATTTAGGAACTGATCCTTGGGGGATTACGTTATTTTTAGAGTCTTTATTTCCATTTAAATACAAGTTATCCTTAATAGGAATTACACATTGGAATAGTGACTTGGAGAGCTTGTGAAGAGGCTAAGCTTTGGCCTTGAGATTTCTTATGAGTTGGAGATTGAATTTGTTGAGTGTTGGGATTTTTCTAGAGAGGGAAAGCATTGTAATTTCATCTTGATTTTTCGGATTAATACAAAACAGATAGTGGGGTTTTGAGCTTTTCCTTTCCCCATATATTTATTATGTTATGTGCCTTTGATTCTCCTCCTCTATTGATTATTGTTTGCTTGATGTTTATGGGCTTCCATTGTAAAGAGTAGAAGTAGATTCTTGTCTCTTGCTTTAGAAAATTGCATTAGATTGTGAATCTACAAGATTTTCTACAAGTGGCATCGACCATGGCGACTAGATGATTTATGACATCTAACACCATCACCTTTTCCTTCATAAATGCAGGTGATGCATGACCGTCTAGGAAATTATTTCTCTGTGCCTATACAAGATTCTACTGCAACACATCAAATGATAGATTGTACACATCCATCATTAGATCATCATCAAGGAGAACAACCTATCCTTGCTTGCTCTGTACTAGTTTTGATACTAGAGGTGGTGGAGATTGAGGGATGACCTTGGATGCTTTCAAAATGAGGTCAGTGTCTTAGTCCTGTGGCTCTTTTCCCAACTCCATGTCCGTTGCTTCAACCATTTTCTCAATTTGCTAAGAATTCTCCTGATCTGACATCTTCTATCCCTTTTCTTCATCTGTTATTTGTTCTGACTCATCAACTTGTATGGGAACAATTCGCTCTATCATCGCGCCTTTCCCTTCTTCTTGTTCATGTTTCTTCTTCTCTTCCCTCTCTCTCCTTCTTAGCTCCTGTTCTTCCTTCAACCTTTTCTCCATTTCCTGCAACTTCCTTTCTGCTTCCTCCAACCTTTGTTTTTCTCTCTTCCTTTGCTCTGCTCTCTTTATGTGTTGTTGCCTCTTTGCCTCCGCTACCAAAGTTTCTTTCTCAATGAGAGGATCTTCTTTGAACTTGTAGCTTTTCTCATCCTTTGGGTTTTCGAAAATCTTCCTCTTACCCTTGTCTTGTGTCGATTTGTTGCTTATTGTTGTTGTTTTTGTTACTTCCTGCGGTACTGCTACCTGCAGATGAAATTTCCATGTTGTGGCTATACTGACTTGTTCATTGAGCTTGCGTGGGTCCATGGATAGTACACTTGCGCCCAATGGTTCTTGCAAATACCGTGGGGATCATACAGATTGAAGTCTTTGGTGCTGAACTCAAACTTCACTATCTCCTTAGCTTTGACAACCACATCTTTCAATCTCTTAATGTTGTACAATACAATCCGTAAAGGAAGAGCAGGCCATGATGCATTCTTCCTCCTATGTGGCCCTGTTGATAAACTTGTGGAGATGTGATATCATACCTCTTGCATGACCAACTTGTCCATGGCATACCATGGTAGAACATGCAAAGGCTTCTCTCTGGAAAACATCTTGATGAAGGTGTCACTGGGTGAGGCATACCAATCTACCATGTTAAGTATTTCCTCCATCTTTTCTTGGGACATTCAAGGTGGATCTTGCTAAAATACTAACTTGTACACCGAGATAATGAAATCGTCAGCTAGAGTCACCATAACTCCTCAATTACTACACTGGGAAAGCAAACTACAATAAATGTTGACGACATTCTCTTGTGGTCTAAATGTCCAACCCATGCTAGGAAAATGATGCTAGGCACAAATTGCATCAAGTAAATATGCATACATGTAGAATCTCACTTGCTCATCCTTGGGAAAATTCCCGTTGTTAGTCACGTGGAATTTCAACTGAAGAGCCACCAGATCCAACCAGTTGAATGACATTCCATCATTCACCAACTGGTCCAACGCAACAACCCAATTCTCCATAAAGGTATTTGTGCTCTCTTGACTGTATAATCAACATGCAAAGATGATCAAGAACTTGTAGGCCTTTCTCATTTCTCAGTGATGTCATCTTGTAAACATGATTGAGTGTTGATATTAAATTCGATGTCCCTTTCACCCAACACTTTAGAATATCTCTGGTGCTTACAAAGTTTTGGGTGGCATAAAAATGTATCCATGTGGCTCATTAGCTGAGGTAAAGGATACATTTGATGATAATTCTCTCTCTTAAAGGTAACAAGTGGTGTCCCATTGGCATTGATCAATGTCCTAGTCTCTGGATTTGTGTGTGAGGCAATCTCGTGGATGATGCCCGCACAAGGGAAGGCGGGGTACCTACATGCAACCTTATGTAAGCCTAACTGGTGGATATTGACATACACCTGTCGATCTTCTAGATCTTCCTTGAAGTCCCCTGCAAAGATATCCTTGATTTCCTGCCATGTTAAATTCATGCCCTTCTCCATGAACAACTGAGTGTATTAATAAACTATAAAATTCACTGCCACCTGCTCAACTAATTCCCCAATACTACTCTCAATAGTATCCTTTGATGCAGCTCTCCTGGAAGCCATGTTACCTGTAACCTTTGGAGAGTTACTCAATAAATTTTGTACCTGGATATAGAGAGTACACTGATGGCATGAAAATATTATCTTGAAACCAAAAAAACTTCAAGATCAGAACAAACAACAAATTGGGAAACTCCTGAGAAGAATTGTGCAATCCTGGATCTCAAAGGTGACTGATTGCCAGCTGGTTTTATGCATTGCACAATCCCAGCTACCAGTGGGGAGGTCCTGCTGACTAGAACTGTGTAATGCGTAGTTCAATCGGGCTTAGGCCAGGCACAGTGTACAATCCTGGTGGCTAAGGCTTAGGAATGGCTCCTGGAACTGCATAGTGCATAGTTGGAGCTACGCATTAGCAAACTCTATGCAATTCCTAGAGCCAAGAAAGAGCCTTGAGATCTAGAAATGTGCAGTGCATGCTAGGGAGGAGCTAGATCCGAGGCAAGGAAGCCCATATATGCTTAATATGATAATGGAAATGAGCATATATGAAATTGAGAATGATGGTTGGTGCAAATCTGAGTGAGTGATGATGCATTCAAATAAAGCGAATGTAAGAATCAATCAAACTAAAGAACAATGAAGCATGTGGAGAGAGTCACCGCAACAACAAATGTTAGTGCAAAATTCATGCAACACATGGGAAAGGTAATGAAAATATTAAAACAACACTTCTACAAGCTAAAAAAATCAAAATTATAGTGGCTTTTCAATAAAATGGGTAAAACAACACTCTCATAATCCAAACAAACAAAAGCGATAGAAAAACCAGCAAAATACTAGAAAAGTTCTGATGACTGTGCCGAAGATTCCTAGATCTCCTCGAGAATGCTAGAGCTCCAAGATAAAATGTGAAAATGAGCTCTAGGGGTGTCCATTAAATAGATTTGGTTGATTTAGCATTTATGATGTGAAGGCCAAAAATCTAGGAAAAAATAACACTTGGCGATAGTTTCCAAAAATAACTCAAGTGTCACTTTGGAATGCTAAAATTAAATCCCTATTTTTTAGGGATGTTTCTTCAATTTTTTTCTTTTTTCTTTTTTTTTTTTTGGAAAAATATGATATGCATTGCCATGAGAGATTGCACAATTCCAGGGAGAACTGAGAAACTCACTGGTTCATGCATCAGGCAGCTACTGAAAGGAAATATTCTACGAAATTTCTAGGTTGAGTGGCCCTCACTGCCTCTCATTCTCTGCGCAGTTTCCCAGCTTAAGGGAGGTTGTCAGCTAGCTCTATGCAATTTCAGAGGTTAAGGATCATTGCTGGCTTGGATTGCGCAATTCCCGAGAGCAAGGCTAGTTGCCCTCAATGATTGTGTAGTTCACTAAGGCAGGCTTGGAACATTGTTGAAACCAAGTCAAGAGATCGACTTGTGGGTTAGAGATTAAATAAAGTAAGAAACAAAAGCCATAATGCAAAAGATAAAGCTCAATTAAATCACAAGTACCTAGGTTAGTGCGAGATGAGCTACTATGATTTTAGGAGGGAAGCTGAAAAATGAAGCATAAGAAAAATTTTGGAGCGTGGTTGTAGCTGCTACAATAGGTATCCATAGGTCTGATACATTCATAAAGAGACAAAGGATATTAAATAAATATCAATGTCCCTTTAGCCCTTGAGTCTATAATGACTCAAGAGCTTTTGATTCAGATCCTATTTGACAATAATAAAGAACCATTGTATCATATAAAACATCTTAGATATGTGGTCTACCAACACCCAAAAGAGAGTCTTGCATTAAGTCCCTATCACCTCTGAGCATAGAAAATATATACTATTACTAGAGATATGATTTATGAAACACATGTTAGATGTAAGAAGAAAAATATATTACATGTACATATGATGATGTTCCTTCAGATTAAGCATTGAATAACAACAAGCCAATATGTGAGATAAATATCTTAAAAAGATAGAGCATAAAATAAAGTTTCATAAAGGATTCAAAGCACATATGAATAAGGCACACAATTGATATAAATATACTGCAAAGAAACCAACACTATTTTTGAAATAGACAACCACACAATACTAATACAATGGAGGTGTGTCACATTGGGTTGGTTGGGCCCTAACTAACCCACTCACACCCTCTTAAAACAAACCTAAATCACAAAATGTAATAAATCATTAAAATAAAGTAACAAATTTGGGAAAGAACCTAGCATTCAGATTATACTAACAAAGTTTAGTCCTTCAGTACATCTTTAGCTCAATAATTCATATCCATCTGATTAGAGGAAGTGGGCAGAACTGCCTAGAATTTAATCCAACAACATGAGGACATGGAATGGCTTTCTCTTATCCTTGCTACCATAACTCTGTTTTTATAACTTTTACATTACAAATTTGGCTTTAGACAAGCCAATCCTTTGCAATTATGATGGAAAGTTAGGTCCCAATAGTTTTCCATTAATGGATAATCAGTACAACCATAATCTAATGAAGGAAATCCGGGTTTGATACATAATTTTACATTTTTTGCAAATATGGGCATAATTTTATAGTTATGGAAAATTGTGTTTTTCACAAATATGCCTCAGAGAACCCTTCAGATCTCTCAAGCCATGAATAATTTTGGAAAACCCTTTAATTTGAGCCTAATTAGCCATATTGTAAAAAAAACCCCATCCTTTAGAATGTTTATATTCTCTCTCATCTACACGGAAATCGAGGAGAAAGTTGGATGTTTAACAACTACTATGAATTTGGGGATGTAGCATTAATTAATTTCTAAAAATGCATCTGTATAACCTAGGTGCATTTTGACTCACGTGGAAGTGTTATAATGTCATTTTGGACAAAAACCATCTTCGACTTTTTGCTGAAAAGTTGCTAATGTATGAAAGCCCCAAATTGTGCAGGAATGTTGCTCTTTAGTGTAGGAACAAGTTAGTGAAAGGTAATTTCACTTTTAACTGTCAAATAGGCTCCAAAATAGTCTCGAACAGATACTCATACTGCTAACTAACATTTTCCTTCATGGAAAGCTTGGATGATGAAGTGATCCACATACTTGGTGTAGGATCACTATGGAGTGCAGGGACCGAACACACCTTTAATTAGTGATTTTTTTCAATGACCATAATCCCAATAAAAAATACACAAATGAGGAAATTTGACTATAAATTATAAGGAAATTTCAACTTCTCAAGTATTATGCAATTTAACATGATTATGCGAAAAAGGAGGTGATAGTGCTAAATAATGGTTCCAAAAATTGTAAAACAAGGGAGTGAAATAAGATATCAAGGGAAATGAAATGTTTTAAATATAATAATTTTGGGGCTTGACATGTCCCCTATGTCGATCATGTTGCATTTCCTCATGAAATCAAATCAATTGTTTTACTATTACTCCCTTGAAAAAAACCAAAGTTGGAACATATGTAGGTGACCTTGCACTTGTAATAATTCTTGCAACTTTGTTAGAAAAAAATGCCTCTGTTATATATGGTTATTTGAAAATGGGAATGCGTGTTTGTTATTTTTTGTGATACATTATTTATTCATTAAGGCTGATCCAAAAGAAAATAAGATGCCAGGGGTACCATAGGAATGCTAACAATGTTGTTTTCTGCAAGAATAGTATTATCATTAATTGAAATATCCATGTGCGTGAAAAAATGATAAATATACTCACACTGAATTTTAAATAATAAAATTCAACACATACCACAGTTATAGAAACCAAATGCTTTATCTGATATGGTATAAAGAGTAGTCGAATAATGAGGGAATAAGGTGTGTTAATGATGTTTGAAACCAGGTTTTAATGGGATCCACATATTTATGATTCTCCAACTCGTACAAATCTTCCACAACTTGATAGCCACTCCCTTGGAGGCATAAAGAATCAGGTGAAATACAATAGAAAACACCTGAATTTTGGGCTCAAATGTCTTCGTTTTAGATTGACAAGAATGGTTAAGGGGAATTCTATGGTTTTGAGCTTCAACAACAGTTTCAGAGCATTTTCCAATTATATATTGCTCCTCTAATTGTCTTTGAATTATATCTTCCTGAGGTGAATTTTCTGTAATGATAGCAGATGTTTCCAAACTCATCCTTTCCCCTAACCTCGAAGATATATCTTTTCATTCAGTAGGGGAATCAATGGGAAGAAGATGTGTTTTAAATTGTTGCGCAACCTCCTTGTTTAAATTAGGGTTATCTCTAGGGTTACGGTTTAATTTAAGATGTGGATTAGGGTTAAGAATAGGGTTTGAATTAGGGTGAGGAATAAGGTTAAGCCTATGGATTGAGTTAAAGTAACGTTGCATAGGTAATTATGAGCATAGAAGACGAGGACTTGGTGGTACATTGGATGGAAATTGTGGTTGTTGTTGTTGATTTTTCATGAAATACTTCCCTAGGTAAAAGGGTTCAAACCATTCCTAAAGCCATGGGGATATTTGATTCAAAAAACAGGGTCCAAGAGAGAGCCATTGTGGCCATGAAGTAGGATATTCAGTTGGATGAGGAATACAAGTTTCCCATGAAACTGCAAGATTATAATTTGTTGAGGAACCGATTTAGGGTAATAAGAATTAGTCCAAGTATTAAATCATGATGGGATTTGATTTATACCTGGTGGTTGATTTTATTCCTTACTTAATTTCTAAGTACCTTTAGTAGTCCTGGAAATGATGGGAAATAATTTGTTCAATGACCCTGATTGCAAATTTTGCAAACTTTCAGACTGTTAAGTGGGAATTTTTTGAGGAAGTGCTTCTTTTTATAGTTGGTGCAAAATATCAACAATGGTTCTTCACTTTTATCCCTCTTTTTCTCTTCCTGCAAATCATCCAATGTTGAAATCAAATATTTATTAACGTTATCTTTATGTTCAAGAAAAATAATAAGTTCTTCAATTGTGAGTTCATCACTTGATGATTTGTATATCTTTGTAGCAACATCAAGACTCCTCATTGAAAGATTCTTCGAAAGGTAATTTTTCTGTTCTCAACAAGCCAAATTTTATATTTTGTTAGCACAAGGGTAAATATATAGATAGGAGGGGTTCTTACAACACCTTAAAATTTAAATCCTTTAAAAGAAATATGAAGGAAAGAAACAAATTCAAAGAACAAAATCTTGCAAGAGAAATTGGGAAAAGAGAAAACCAAATTGCAACAGGCCACCAAGATCAATCCTCTAAGTGCCTCCCCAAAAACGGTGCAAAAATGTTGGGTGTAGTATATGGTACATTAATGGACCAAAATTTAATGTTAATCCAGGGTCTATGGACTTTGAGATGAAGCATTGGAAATGCGGGAGAAAAACTTCAACAACCTGCAAAACAAAATCCTAGTTTGTCTAGAAATTGCTCACACCTTGACTCCCTGCAATAGTCAATCCCTGTTCTAAGTCTCCGTTCAAAACAAATATTTAGAAATGAAACCATAAACATTATCTTGCAAATCACCAACAATTTGTAAGCAAGCCTTGAATATTAGCAATTAAGGAAAAAACTCTAACTATTGATAATAAAAGAGAAAATCCCTAACTACTAATGAACTGGAAAAAATTATCATTAAATTTATGTCTCATCCATAAATTCAAAAAAATAAATATTGTTTCGAATATATAAAGAAAAAAACATATTAGACCACTATTCAAACCAAATACTTCCAATACCAACATGATACTCAAACCAGAAACGAAGACTCTCTCAAATTTACTCAATCCAATGTGTAGTCTAAAGATTGAAATCCACTCCACTATGTGTATGCAATAAAAAATTAAACGTTTGGATTCAATTCATCTCTAGTGTATTAATCAAGTAAATATAATAAAATGTTGCAAGCATCTAAATATTCACACTCTGTCTTATCACTCCTTTAAACTTGGAAAGACAGAAACAATAAATATGAAAAAAACCTCTACTTTTAATGCAATAAACATATAGGAAAGAAGAAGTTCTAAGAATTTCAAATAGCCCTTGGTAAGAAATAATATACGCAAAGTTTCAGGTGGAAAAATCACAAGTACTTCCTCTTCACATATACAAATTACTTGTCCAAATATACGAACTTTAGAAATCAAATCAAACCATGAGTAAGCTTATAATTTATATCAATCAAAATTTCTTAGCACCAGATATACTCGCTCTAAATGATAACAATATAGATCTACAATACTCTAGTACTTATATTATGCAAAAACAAAGGTTATTTCTATAAACACACTTCAAGATCCAACTATTGTAAATCGATTAGATCACAAACTTCACATTTACATGTTGAAGCTATCATACAAAAGATGCATAACCTAATTTATTAGTGAAGAAATCTAAGGTTCTGGTACCCACAGGCCTGATACATTAATATAGAGATAGAGGATCTTAAAGAAAGATCAATGTACCTTTAGCCCTTAAGTCTATATTGACTTAAGAGCTTTAGATTCAGATCCTATTTGGAAATAGTAAAGAACCATTGCATCATCGAAAAAATATTAGATTTATGGTCTACCAACACCCAAAATAGAGTTTGACAATAAGTCCCTATCACCTCTGAGCATATACAAGATATAGTTTTACCAGAGATCTGATTTATTCAAAGAAACCAAATATATAAAATAAACTTCTGATGATTCTCCTTTAGATTTAAGCGTTGAATAAAGTTTTAATAAAGGATTCAAAGCACATATGAATAAGGCACACAATTGATATAAATATACAGCATAGAAACCAACGCTAGTTTTGAAATAGACAAACCACACAATACTAATACAATGGAGGTGTATCGAGATCGGTTGGTTGGGCTCGAACAAACCAACTCACACCCTCTTAAAACCAAACTAAGTCACGAAATGAAATAAATCATTAAAACAAAGCAACAAATTTAAAAAAGAACTTGACATTTAGATTAAAATTAATAAAGTTCAGTCCTTTAGTACATCTTGAGCTCAGTGATTCATATTCAAAAAAAAATTAAATATATTCAATAAAATTATATAATTATAGATCAATAAATTTAAAAAAAAATTAAAAATAAAAATTAATTAGAATTAATAAATTTGAATTTAAACAAGCTAAGAAAATTTTCATAAATAATTAATTTGAATTTACCATTAATTCAATCATAATGAATTTAATAATATTATTAAAAATAAAAATAATTACAAATTAAAAGAACATAATTAAAATTATTAAAATAGTTTCAATATTAAATATATGTGTGAGAGTACATAATTATAATTATTATTAATTACTAATCAACCAAAAATACACACAAAAATTAAAATAAAATAAAATAAAATAAAAATTATTTATTTATAAATATCCAATATATTAATTAAAATTAATCAATATCACACAAATTTAATCATAAAATAATTGTTATATAAACTCAATTATAAACAATGAAAATGAATTAATAAATTTAACCAATATTATAAGATTATTAAAAATAAAAATTCTTATAATTACAAATTAAAAGAAACTGTAGTTAAAAAATTAATCATAATTAAAACAAATTTCAATATGGATTTATAACCTTAATAATATTATAAGAGGACCAACTATAATAATTATTAAATATTATTAATCATTAATTAACCTAACCTAAAAACATGTTGGCCACCATCATTTCCATTCTCTACTTATACATCCTATTGAGATCTAGCTTACACATCTTTTTGATCTATCCTAATGATGAGCCACAATGGATGGCTCGAAACGTTGATTTAAACAATCATGGATGCGATAATCCCGGAAGAAGAAAACACTACAAAATTCGTATTCAATTGATTAGAGTAAGGGGTAATAACCCCCTAGAATTTAATCCAACAATATGAGGACATGGAATAGCTTTCACTTTTCCTTGTTGCCATAACTCTGTTTTTATAACTTTTACATTACAAAAGGAGGTGATAATGCTAACTAATGATTCCAAATTTGGTAAAACAAGGAAGTGAATGAAGATATCATGGGCAATGAAACGTATTAAATTAAAGAGTTTTGGGGCCTAAAATATCCCCCATGTCGATAATCTTACATTTCCTCATGCAAGAGAATCAATTTTTGTTCTCTTAGTACCTTGACAAAGCTAAAGTTGGAACATCTATAGGTGATCTTACCCTTGCAATAATTCTTGCAAGTTTGTTAGACAAAGATCCCTTTGTTAGAAATGTTTGTTCGAAAAGGGGAATGCATGTTGGTTCATTTTTGTGTTGAATTCTTTATTCATAAGACCGATGGAAAAATAAATAGGATGTTAGGGCTACCATAGGAATTCTAACAATGTTGTTTTCTACAAGAATAATATTATCATTAATTAAAATATCCTTGTGCATAACAAAATGCCAAATATACCTACACTCATTTTAAAGAACAAACTTCAACACATACCATAGTATGAGAAACTAGGTTTTTTATATGATATGGTATCAAGGGTTATTGAATAATGAGGGAATAAGGTATGTTGATGATTGTTTGAAACCAATATTCAATGGGATCTATATATTATGATTCTCCAACTCGTACAAATCTTCCACAACTTGATAAACACTCTCTTGGAGGCATAAGGGATTAGGTGAAAGACAAAAGAAAAACCCCTCAATTTCAGGCTCAAATATTTTCTTTCAGAATGAAGAGAATAGTTAAGGGAAATTATAGGGTATTGAGCTTCAACAATAGTTTCAGAACAGGTTCCAATTAAAGATTGATCCTCCAATGGTATTTGAATTAGATCTTCCTTAAGTGAATATTATGTAGTGATAAGAGATGTTCCCAAACTCACCCTTTCTCCCAACCTCGAAGATTTATCATTTTGTTCAGTAGGGGAATCAATGGGAAGAACACGTATTTTAAATTTCTATGTAACCTCCGTGTCTAAATTAGGGTTAGGGTATAAATTATGGTGTGGACTAGGGTTAAGTCTAGGGTTTGAATTAGGATTAGGACTAAGGTTAAGTATATGGTTTGAATTAAAGTAAGATTGCACAAGTAACTAGGACCATAGAGGAGGAGGACTTGGTGATACATTAGATGGAAATTGCGATTGTTTTTGTTGATTTTGCATGAAATACTTCCCTAGGGAAAAGGCTCCAAACCATTCTTGATACCATGGGGATGTTTGACTCAAACAAAAGGGATAAGGAGAGAGCCACTTTGGCCATGAAATAGGGTATTCAATTGTTAGAGGAATAAAAGTTTTCCATGAAACTGCAAGATTATAAATCTTTTGAGGAACCTATTAAGGATAACAAGTATTAGTCCAAGTATTAAATGATGATGGGTTTTGAGTTATACTTGGTGGTTGATTTGATTCCTTGATTTCCATAATACCTTTAGTAGTCCTAGAATTGATGGGAAATGTCTTTTTGAATGACACTCCTTACAAATTTTGTAAAATTTTAGACCACTAAGTGGGCACTTTCTGAGAAAGTGCTTAAGTTTCTATAATTGGTGCAAAAGATCAACAATGTTTCTTCAATTTTATCTTGGTTTTTATCTTCCTGCAAATCATCCAATGTTAAAATTAAATATTTAATAATATTATATTTATGTTCAAGAAAAATACTAAGTTCTTCACTTGTGAGTTCGTCACTGGAATATTTGTATATCTTTGCATCAACATCAAAACTCTGCATTCAAAGATTCTTTGAAATGCCATTTTTTGTTCTCAACAAGACAAATGGTATATTCCGTCAGCACAAGGGTAAGTATATAGATAGTATGGATTATTAAAACATTGTAAAAATGAAATGATTTAAAAGAAATGTGTAGGAAAGAAACAAATTTAAAACACAAAATCTTATAAGAGAAAATAGGTAAAGAGCAAACCAAACTGCAATAGGTCACCAAGGTCAATCCACTAATCACCTCCCTGAAAATGACACCAAAATGTTGGGTGTAGTATATGTTATATTAATGGACCAACATATAATGTCAATTTATGGTTCATGTAGTTCGAGACGCAACACTAGAAATGCCAGAGAAAAACTTCAGTAACTTGCAAAACAAAACACTAGTTTGTCTAGAAACTGATCACACCTTCAGTTCATGCACTAGTCAATCCTTATTCTAATCATGCACTCAAAACCAATAGTTATAAATGAAACCATAAAAATTAATCCTGCAAATCACCAAATATTTGTACGCAAACCTTAATTATTATCAATTAGGAAACAAACCCTAACTATTGATAATAAAAGAGAAAAATCCTAACTACTGATCAACTGGAAAAAATGATCATTAAATTTTTGTCTCACTGAGAAATTCAAAAAAATAAATATTTTTTTTATTATCTAAAGAACCCAAGGATATGAAACCATTTTCCAATCCAAATACTTCCAATGCCAACAGGATAGTCAAACCAGAAAGGAAGATTCTCTCAAATTTCTTGCACTCAGTTTACTCCTAATGTGTAGTCTAAAGATTGAAATCCACTCCACTCTATGTATGTAATAACATATTTAAGGTGTGGATTAAATTAATATATAATGTATTAATCAAGTAAATATAATCAATTGTTGCAAACATCTAAATATTCACACTCTATCTTATCACTCCTTTAAACTTGGAAAGAAACTCAAACAATAAATATGAAAAAGTTTGTTTTTAATGTAATAAACATACATGAAAGAAGAAGTTATAAGAATGTAAAATAGCCTTTGGTAGTAAGTAAAAAGTTTCAAGTGGAACAAACTCCTCTCCAACAAGCCTTCCTGCACTCAACAACTTCCAACATCACAAGTACTTCCTCTTCACATATACAAATTACTTGTCCAAATATACAAACTTTAGGAATCAAATCAATCAATGTGTAAGATTATAATTTAGATCAATAAACAATTCTCAACACTATATATACTCACTCTTAATTATATCAATACATATCTATAATAATCCAATACTTATATTATGCAAACAAAGGTTCCAATATACTTTTATAGCTCAACGACAAAACAAACGTTATTTCCATAAACGCACTTCAAATATAACCAGGAAAGTTCAAGGTCTGATTGTTGTAAATCGATGAGATCACAAACTTTGCATTTAGACATTCAATATGTCATACAAAAGATGCATAACCCAGTTCATTAGTGAAGCAATCTAAGGTTTTGGTACCCATGGGCTTGATATGGTCATCTAGAGGCAAAGGATCTTAAAGAAAGATCAATGCACTTTCAACCCTTGAGTCTATAATGAATTAAGAATTTTAGATTTAGATCCTATTTGGAAATAATAAAGAGCCATTGTATCATATAAACATCTTAAATATGTGGTCTAGCAACACCCAAAAGAGAGTCTCACATTAAGTGCCTATCACTTATGAGCATATACAAGATATATTTTTACCAAAGATTTAATTTATGCAAGACATGTTAGATGAAAGAAGAAAAATATATTAAATGTACTTATTATGATTCTCCTTTATATTTAAGCATTGAATAATCACAAGCCAAGATCTGAGATAAATGTTTTAAAAAGACATAATAGAAAATAAAGTTTCATAAAGGATTTAAAGCACATATGAATAAGGTACACATTTGATATAAATATACTGCAAAGAGATCAGCACTAGTTTTGAAATAGACAAACCACACAATACTAATAAAATGGAGTTGTGTAGATCTGAGTTGGTTTGGCCCTAATCAATCATCTCACACCCTCTTAAAACAACACTAAATCACAGAATGAAATAAATCATTAAAATAAAGCAACAAATTTCAGAAAGAACCTGACATTCAGATTATATTAATAAAGTTCATTCCTTCAATACCTATTGAGCTCATTAATTCAAATCCAGCTGATCAAAGGAGGGGAAATAACCCCCTAGAATTTAATCCAACAACATGAGGACATGGAATGGATTTCTCTTTTGCTTGTTGCGATAACTATGTTTTTATAGCTTTTACATTACAAATTTCGCTTTAGACAAGTCAAACCTTTGAAATTAAAATGGAAAATTATATCCCAATGATTTTACCTTAATGGATACCAGTTACAACCATAATCTAATCAAGGAAATTTAGGTCTAATACATAATTTTATATTATTTTGAAAATATGGGCATTATTTTATAATTATGGGAAAATTACGTTTTCTCACAAATCTGCCTTAGAGAACCCTGGTGGGCTCCAGTATTGCAGCAATAATGTTGCAACTCCTAGGACTCTCTTCTTTACTTTTATCAACCCGGTTGTTCGTAAAAAACTTGGAAGCGACTGTGCTGTATGCACAAGTACTAGCTCTTGTCGCAACTGTCACTTGGTCAGCTGGGACAAGTCCACTATGAGCTTAAGCCAACTTCTATGAGCTCTTAGAAGAAGCTTTTTAATTGATGGATGAAAGCTAACTTGAAGAAACATAATCTATTTGCGAAAAGAGATTGAAAAACTGAAGGAAAGTGCAAACCCTAGCAAACCCTAATCCTACCAGCTAGTCCTACTGATGCAAAGATGAGAATGCAAACTACTGAAAGAGATGCCATTACTTCTATGAAATTAAAATACATGTGTCTAGACTACCTCTGTCCTAAGAAAACATCTTTTTGAACTTTTGATTAAGTTGTCAGTTTCATCATGCATATGCTTTCACTGTTCTTTACTGTGCAGGGGTGGATCAAGGAGGAGGAATGCTTGGAAAAGGTTAGGAAGGTTCAGAGAGGGTCTAAGGAGTCCCCAACACCCTTCCAGAGAGTTTCACAAAGTTTGCCTATCAAGAAACCTCATTTGTGAGCTTCTGCAGGAAGTCTGCAGGGGTTCTACAGGATGTTCAGAGATTTCTACAGGATGTTCAAAAATTTCTACAGGATGTTTAAAAAGTGGATTTTAGAGGATGGGTGAGTGAGGGAAGATGCATGAATGGATAGGGAGGTAAGATAGGGGCCTGGAGTGACCCAGGGACTGGTGGATGGAGTGGTGAGAGGGTGTAGAAGGCTGACTTGGCTTAAAGAGGCTGAAGACAATGATTGAGCAAGAAGGTAGGGTTACGTGGGAAAAAGGACAGATGAGAGATGAGGAACCTAGCTATGAGATGGTATAGGTGGCTCTAATGAAGTTTAGGTGGATGAAAGAGTGGTAGAGTTGCCCTGCACGGTGTACATTCAACCGAATCAACAAAGTCTTGCAAATAATCAAAGTCCTAGCTAATCTTGTCTAAATATCAATAACACGAATGAACAACAGCTTTATTTGGAAAGAAAACCATGTACATCAACTATGCAAAGAAACATTTCAGAGATCTAAACCCATAACTAATTTCTGCAAATGAAAACAATACACTAACGATTGCATGGTCAAGCAAACTAGTGTTTTTGTTGGGACATCACTGTTTCTTCAATTCCAGCCCCTGATCCAATAAGGATGAGGTGAAACCGAGAGTGTTGTTGTCCCTTTTCTTGGAGCTTTTTCTGTTGTTATCCTACCAATCTATTTTAAACACCTGAAGCGATTCTATTCATAAACAGTGATCTATCTAATCAACACAACTAAATCTGCCTAACAGAAATACGTTTCAAATGCATAAAAGGAAAACAACAATGCATAAAGGAAAAGTAACAGTAAAAAAAGGAAGCCCTAGGCTCTCAGGTTGGGCCCAACCCTAAGAGCTATGGCTCCTATAGAAAACTCAAAGTTGATATAAAATTGGACTGCTTCTCATTATCAAAAAATAGTCATAAGAGTTATGCCAAAATGGCTACAAGATAAAAAGCTAAAGCTAACAGCATTGTAGTGCAAAATATGCAATGGTATCAAAAGTCCCTTACGAAGGCTGAGCCCTTAACATTTATACACCACGAGGGCCCTAGCTGGCCTCCTAAATCTATGGGACTTGGCTGTCCAAACTGTGAGTTAAACAGTCCCTTCCAAAATCTGCTTGGCTGCCTTCTAGATCCAGTTTTGGTGGCCTTTGGAGCTCGTAGTTGGGGGTGAAGATCCCGAGGAAGGGCTATTTAATGCCATAGACAACCCCCCTACGAATCCTCACCTCAAGCTTGGCTGTCTTCTAACCCATGATTGCTCGGCTTTGCTCCAACATGTGTCAAAAAAACCTGAAATGAGCACGTGTTAGCCACCTAGGAAGAGTGACTACCCTTATTCGTACAAATGACATAAACATACTGAAAAATAATGCATAAGCTATGAAAATGAAGGATTTAACAAGGACTGAACAAGGATAATTAGGACAAATGAGCCCAACAAGTTACCAAATTTGGGGCTCATCAAACCCTTCAGATCTCCCAAAACATGACGAACTTTGGAAAACCTTTCAATGGGAGCATACTTTTCCTTATTTTGAACAAAAATTGTGTTTTAAAATTTTCATATTCACCCTCATCTACACAGAAATTGAGGTGAAATTTGGTTGTTTGAAAACTAATGTGAATTTGGGGTTGTAGCATTAATTAATTTCTAAAAATAAATCTGTATGACCTAAGTGTATTTTGTTTTGCGTGGAAATGTTAAAACGTCATTTTGGACAAAAAACCATCATTGATTGGTCCTAAAAAGCTGCCAATGTATAAAAGCCCCAAATTGGTGCAGGAATGTCGCTCTTTAGTGCAAGAATAGGCCATTGAAAGATAAGTGCACTTCTGATTATCAAATAGGGTCCATAATAGTGTCCAATATATTCTTGTATCGCTAACTAAGATTTTCCTCTATGGGAATCTTGGATGATGAATCACTCCACATACTTGGTGCAAGATCCCTATGGAGTGCAAGAACTAAACACATCTTTGATTAGTGGTTTCTTCAATGATCATAATCCTTATAAAACATACACAAATGAGGAAATTTGACTATAAATAATAAGGACATGTTAACTTCTCAAGTATTATGCAATTTAACATGATTATGCCAAAAGGGAGGTGATAGTGCTAAAGAATGGTTTCAAAATTTGTAAAACAAGTGAGTGGAAAAATATATCGTGGGAAATGAAATGTATTAAATATAACAATTTTGGGGCCCGAAATCTCCCCCATGCCAATCATCTTGTATGTTCTCATGCAAGATATAACATAACTTGAGCCCTTTAATTATGTTGAAGGATTGAGGCAAATATTTTTAAGCAAGTTATCCTTCCCTTGAGTATGTAATATGATAAAAAAAAATGTACATACATGTATCTACATTTCATGTATATATGTGTGTGTCTGTGTGTGTGTGTGTGTATCTGTTGTAGCTGCTACAACCACCCTCCAAAATGTTTTCTATGCTTTGATTTTGGAGCCTCCCTTCTGTCCACAGGAGCCTATCGTTTACTGTCGTCAAGTATTCATGCTATGATCAAGACTTATCTTTTCATTTTGTGCTCGTGATGAGTTTATACCAGTTTGATATATTTTAGACAAAACCTATCTATTGACTTGAATTTACATCTTTGTTGGTCTTCCCTCTAGAAATTGCGCAATCTTGGAAGGAAGGTCAACCTTGAGGATATGAATTGCGCAATCTAGACAGGTAGGCAAACCTTGAGTGTAGAAACTGAACAATTCTAGGAGACAACCTGACCTTAAGCTTAGAAACTTCATAAAGCTTCCCTCGAGCTCAAAAACTACACAATTCACTAAGTCAAGGAGTTGCCTAGATCCTTATGGTTGGGAATTGTACAATCTTCCTTGGTAGTGTCAATGGATAGTTTTCCGAAAAGGAAGAAAAGAAAAAAAAAAGAAAATTGAATTCCTAGAAAACAGGGTGTGGATAATTAGTTTCTCGAAGGATGACACAAGTTCCTTTTTTCGGGATTTTCGCTAAATGTAGCTTTTTCCTTGATTTACGCATGTGTGTCATAAACCCAAACCAACCTAGATCTATATAATAGACACCCCTAGAACTCATTTGCACATTTGATCTTAGATGTATAGCATTCCCAAGGAGACCAAGGAGCCTTTGGTGGAGTTTGTTGCGCTTTTTTAGGGGAGTTTTTCTTTTGTCATCTTTTGTCACTTTTTCATTTGCTATTTGTTGTTTTGCTTCTATGAGTGCTATTTCGCTCGTTTCCTTTCATGGTTGATGGTGTTTTAACTTATATTAGCTTGTACAAGTGTTGTTTTGGTCCTTCGTTTACCTTTTACAAGTGTCGCATCAAATTTCTTGTTTTTTCCCATTAGTTGTCACCATTTCAATGACTCCCTATGCATGTTTTTTTTTATTTTGCATGTTGATATTCTAAACTTAATATTAACTTATTGATCTTACCTTAGTCAGATATACACTCTAAATTGTGCCATCACTCAGATCTTCCACTTCTCCAGCCTCTTTCTGGGCAAATATACCATTCACTTGGACAACACTTGCCTTGCTCAGCTGAGCATTGCACAAGTCCAAGGTTAAAGCTCCATGATGGGCCTATGAGACTACACAAATGCACAATACCCATCCTTCCCAACTGCACACTATGCATTTCCAGGGATTAAGACACACCCTTGGCCAATGAGACTACGCAATGCATAGTCTCTCCCTCAATCTGCCTAGGCTAAGACTACACATTGTGCAATTTCAAGCCTCAAGCTACACCCCTGGCTACTGATACTGCTCAATGCATAGTTATTGGAAGCTGCACCTGCCCTTAGCTCAGGATTTGTGCAACTCTTCCTCCAATCTTGTGGTTACTGCCTTGATCTTGATGTGTAACTCTTTTTGCTGAAGCTAATTCATGTTTTCCATGAGTGCTTTTCCTCCTACAGGTATTGAAGTTGTTGAGCACTTATCTTCATCATTTACTGTCATCATGGCACAAAAGAGATCTACTTCAAAGGACACCACTGAAAGCAGCACCAGAGAGGTAGTTCAAAGTACTCCAATAAACTTTCCCATTTTCGCAAACACTCAACTGTTCATAGAGAAAGAGTTAGATATCACATGGCACAAAGTGAATGAGTCTTTCTTCACAAGAAGCTTCAAAGCAAATCTTGAGGATCAACAAGTGTATATCAATGTCCAAAATTCAGGGTTACATAAGGTTGCATGTAGGTACCCAACTTTCCCATGTGCATACTTTGTCAATTGGATCATTTCTCACATATATTCCAAGACTATGACTCTAATTAGTGCTAGTGGATAAAGGATTGATTCTTTTTTGGCACTGGATTACCATCTCATGTACCATTTTCCAGAGTTGTAATCACTCATGGATTCTTACTTCTATGCTACCACCAGCGACTTGAGCACAAAGGAGCTTGTCAAATGCTGGGTGAAAGAGTCAACAAAGTTCCATCATACACCCACTAACACCTACAAGAAAAAGTCTATCAGGAAGGCTTATCAGTACTTGATAGTCCAATGCTATAGGATCTGGTCAGCAGAGTACTGAGACCTTCCCCGAAGGGTGGGAATTGTTGCTAAACCATATCGTGAACGAAGAGAAACCATTCAAATAGCCATACTTTTTGGCTCCACAAATGAAGATCCATGTAGCTAATGCCCATGCTTCCCCCAAGAAAAATAAAGCCAGATTTTACATGTCTGCCTACCTACTGGATGCATTATTCGCTCGCAATTAATTTCTTGGCATGAATTGCACCTGAACACTAAGATATTCTTGTACGTTTTAACCCCGCACAGAAATTACCTACATACGAATTCTAAGAACAAAATATAAACAGTGTGAGAGCATAACACATAAAACACATATACACAAATATTTTCCCCTGGATCCAAAAACCGCGACTACCAGCTTGATTTTTCATTATGTTCATTTCAATGTTACAATACATATATATATATATACATGCCAAATCACCCAATACCATGGACCGAAAACCATCGCGCCCAAAACCATGTGTGAAAACCATGCACAAAACCATAAGTAGGTTCACCCACCTAATATAGGGTCCAAAAAAAAAAAAAATCCCCAGGGCACTGCCCCAGACCCTATAGAGGGGGGCTACCTGCCCCCCTCAAACCCCATAGACAGGGGGGGCTTCCACCCTCGCACTGCAATCAGCGCAACAAAGGGGGGGCTCCGACCCCCCTCTAACCCCCTGGTCAACTAGGGTAGCTAGTCGTGGAAAGAATATAACACAACCCAACAATTATGTCGAGCACTGTTGAAAATAGCAACAAGAAATGCTAAATATTGAAGTGATAAAAATAGCATTGCTACAAATAGCATTTTGGGATACATTCCAATTTTAGTTAGTCCCTGAACTAAAATTGAGAATTAAAATTCGAATTTGATCTTAGCAGTCATTTGAAAAATAATTAATTAATTCATCTTGAGTTAATTAGTTGGTGAAAATCAAACATGAAGTCTATGTGAAGACATGCAACAGTGATCCCTTTGATTGAGGAAGTTATCCCTTAATTAAGGAGATCAGGATGAGTTGTACTTTGAGTTGTAATTAGTGAGCTCAGTTAACTGAGTTAAGTCCAATTAGATTAGTTCCAACAGTTTGTGGAACTGATTGTGAGTTCAGTTAGTTAATGCATGCATGCATGTAACTAGTGTACTTCAGATAACTGAATATTCTCTCATAAATAACTCATGCATGTAAGTTCAGTCAAAGACCCAATTGAGATCAGAGGATGGGACAATGTACTATGAGTTGTAGGAATATTCCCTTGAGGATATCTCTTGCATGTAGAAGGAATTCATTCCTTGAGGATTGCGCAATTATTTTTGAGTTTGTTGGGTTGTGTGAGAGGTGAATTCACACAGGTGGTAGCCAAAGGACCCAGGAGAAACTGTGCAAGGAAATAAGAGGCTTGGAGGACTGGAGGAAGGCATATGTTGTGTCTATTCAATCGATGAGAAACATTGAGGGATTGTACTGAGAGCTGGATAGCTTGTGAGCTAAAGCTTTGTGTAATCTAGAGATATTTCCACTTTATGATAATACAAATAGCGGGATTTTCAGCTGAGGTTTTCCCCAGAGTATTCTTCTGTGTTCATGTGTAATTGATTTCTCATTCTCTATTATATGTGTTATAATTGATCTTGCTCAATATCGATTAAGCTTCTGCAAGTTTGTTTGTAGAAGTAAATCAATTATTTTGCTTTAGTATATTGCATTATCAGGTGACCTACAGTGAGAATTTCTACATGGTATCAGAGAAAAGGTGATCAAAGAAGAGAACAACTTACAAAGAAGGGAGAAGTTTTAAGTTTTAAGTTCCTGATTATAGAAATCGAATTCTTATCACATCTCAAATTTCACCAATGGCGTTCAACGGTTTGAGACTCGAGTATGCCCTAGATGGTAGCTTGAATTATATAGCCTGGAAGGATCACATGGAAGCAGTATTAGAGGACAACATTTTGAAGGACTTCATTGATCAAGAAGTCCCCAAGCCAGTAGCTGCTAATGCCCAAGAATTGCCGGAATGGAAGAAATGTGTGACTAGAGCGAGGAGGATTCTTCTCGAGGGAGTTCGATACCACATTGTCTCGAGTCTCCATGGGAAGGAGACACCATTTTCAATGTGAAAAACATTGAAGGATCTATATCAGAACATCAATGACCAGAGGAAGCTGGCGTTGAAAGACAAGCTTCAGAAAATCAAGTGTGAAAAGGGCAACACGATCTCTACATATCTGAAGAAGCTCACCACCTGCAGGGATGAGCTTGGAAGTGTAGGAATCATGACAGCTGATGATAACATGGTGAGTCTTGATCTCCCCGGTCTTCCTAAGAGTTGGAATAACTACCAAGACTCAGTAAATGGAAGAGAGAAACTGCCAGATTGGGAACTACTGTGGTCAGATTTTATGCAGGAGGAGATAAGGAGAAGCACCAGAGATGGATCTTCATCAAAGCATGATGATGAAGAAACTCTAGCCTTAGCCAGTAAGGTGAGGAAAGGGAAAGGGAAGGCTTCCCATTCCAAATCGAGTTCTTCCCATGGTGGGAAGAAGATTGACAAATCAAAAGTTCGATGTTTTAATTGTCATGAGGTGGGCCATTATGCAAGAAATTGTCCACAGAAGAAATCCAAGAAGGGATCCTTGAAAGGATCAAATGATGAGGCATTGGCTTCATAGTTCGAATTGGATTTCACCCTCATTGCATGCATCGTTTCATCAATGGTGGCTTGTGTTTGGTACCTGGACAGTGGAGACTCATTCTACATGACCAGCGACAAGATTTTATTTAGTACCTTGGAGGAGAAGGACCTCCAGATGCGCATAGAGATGGGCGATGATGGAAAGTACTGTGTTTCAGGTGAAGGCATGGTTGTGTTTCAGAGGGAGCATGAGGCTCCTCTCACCCTGACTGATGTAAAGTATGTGCTTGGACTGAAGAAGAACCTGGTGTCTGTAGCTATGTTGAAAGAAAAAGGCTATGATGTAGTGTTTAGTAAAGGAAAGGCATTCCTGAGGCACATCGGCACTGGACAAACCAAGAGGATCGGGATTCAAGTAAAGAATCTCTACAAGCTGGAGGTAGATGATTGTGCTGCACTGAGTTCCAAAGCAGAGTTGGTACAAATCCAAGATATTTGTGAGGTATGGCATAGAAGATTGGGCCACTTGCACCATGGGGCCTTGAAGATCATGTAGCAAATTTCTATCGGACTTCCCAAGGGTAAACTGGAGCAATGGGATACATGCAAAGGTTGTACCTTGGGTAAGTATACAAAATATTCCTTTTAGAATCGAGACAGTCGAGTTGGAGCAATCCTGGAGCGAGTTCATACAAATGTGTGTGGACCATTCTTGACAGCCTCCATCACTAAAATTTGACTTGTGCATCCCAATAGTACGTTGAAGCATTGTAACCAAAAGTTTGTTCATAGCTTTAACTTGACCGTTGGCCTGAGGGTAATATGGGGTTGAGCCATCGTGGCACAAACCCAATGTAGAGGTCATGTCAGCCATCATGTAATCTCGAAAATGGGAGCCATGGTCTGTGACAATGGCTTGAGTTACGCCGAACCTGGAAATAATGTGATTCAAAAGAAATTGAGCTGCAGTTTTACCGTCTATAGAGTATGTAGGCGAGTCGCCAATTTGTGGTGAAGTAAAATTATAAGTGCGGAAGCAAACAATTCCTCTAACTCGATAGTGGGTCTAGCCACTAACAAGACATTCTATGGAAGATTCCCTTAGTTTAGAACCAATTAATATGGCCTACTTCTTAGTACACTTATCATGTTTGGTAATGACCTTGCTCGCTCGCTCCAGCTATCTCTCGTTTCCTTCTTCGAACACCTGAAACAAGTAAACATCAGTAAACAACAACCATGATAATAGACAAATTGTAATTCAACCTACTTAACAAGTCAAGAAGCGTTAATTCATAAACATGTGAGATGACACATTATGTAGCAAATCAATCAATAGTTTCATATAAATTAAATCAAGAAGAGATTACAACCATTGTATTGATGTTGTTGTTTTCCTCCGACAAAACTAGGTTCCCACACACTTCCATTATCATTCCATGATGGCCTCAACAATGATATTTTTAAGTCTCTTCCCTTTAGGCTTCACTCTAAACCAAATTCACACTTCTCCTTCACACACAACTAGAGAGCTACAACTATGAATAGCTTGTTGTTTACTCGAAACTTAATTAGCACTAGCACACCAACATTAACACTAGCTTGTGCTTGGGAAAAAAGGAGGTTTATATATCATGAATGGATGGGATATGATTCCTATTCTCATGGGAGAAGGTATTATCTCTTGAGGTAGTTCCATCCTTATAGTGGAAAGAAGCCCAAACTAACATCCTCGACTCCATTCGGCTCAACCATTTACCAGACTTTCATTATGAAGCTTCTAGAGCTCGAATCTTCGGCTCCTTATTTAAAAATCCTTCCAAAAGAGGATTAGTGTGACTGAAACAAAGCTCAGTTGCTTTGGTCGGGGATAGGGACAGTGTTAATCCCTACATATCAACGCGAGGAGGACAAATTTCATTATCGTTGGTCTTGTAAACTAGGAAAAACAGAAGATTTTTGGGAAATTATGCAAAAGGGAATTGTTCTGCTCATGAAGAGGGACACAATGGGAGTTTCTTCATAAAGGAAAAGATTGTAAGGTTCACTATAGAGGTCCTCTAGGATCGTGCAATGGGGAGTACAGGGACAGTGAAAAAATGTTGTGTAACAGATGCCCCCTAAAGCGTGAAGGTGGAACTAGAGTGAGGAGTGAAATGCTTTATGAATCAATGCAGGGAACCAGATTTTTTCTGTCGAAAAACTTGCCAGAAAGTATAGATACATATACATAACTAAAAAATTTGTCAATTGATACATGAATCATGGCATGGACACAGCCATCCAGAGAATGATCATGTACATGGATCCAAGGTATGGGCGTAGCCATCCAGCAGAGAGGATCATAATGAAACCAAGGTATGGTCGCAGCCATCCAATAATGAGAAGGATCACATATGACAACTCATGGTATGGTCGTAGCAACCCATCTAAAAGAGACATGCATATTAGCACAATCATGTCACACTGCCTTGCAACCTAGACTTTTGTAATCTGAGCCCAGGGTCTTGCGCTCCAACACAACCCGATCAAAGTACAAATTCTAATATGTGAATAGATGTGTTGACGTTGAACATGCTAGAAAATCACTTGATTACTAGCCGATGATGTGAACTATTAACAAGTGCGAGAGAAACCCCCAATAATGACAATGGTCCTCAAGGTATTATCAACACATTTCACGGAATGTGAATAGAGGAACTGAAGTCGAACACCCATGAAATCACTCGATCGAAAGCCAATGATGTGAACTTGTCGTCGAGTGTGAAGAAATTGCCATTAGGGCATGCAAGCTCTAAGGTACTGGAAGGGAGTTTCTTGGACAGCTTCCTGGATAATGAGATGAAGTCGACAGGAAGTGATCGTGTGGAAGGAAGACCATAATGTATCCCACGTCACCGACATGAGACAAAGCGATGCAAAATGATTTTGGATGATACAGAGAATCAGGGGTAAGTGTAACTGCAGAAGGACAACTCTTGAACATATCGGCAACATAACTAAAAGTTTGGCAGCTTTCGGATCCATAGGATCAGTCGTCATGATGACGTGGAAGAGGTCAAATGGAAGGAAAAAATGAACAGCCTAATCCAGGAAGGTCAACGATAAAAGGAGGATATCCCATCCCGATACAAAGCAGAAAGTGTCATGTTCAAGAGTGAGCTGCTAACACAACTGATCATATTTCCAAATTTTCCCCTATCATTCCTGGCAGATACCCTAATTATTTTTGAATCGCAAGCTTGAAGGGGATAGCATATGCTTGTATTGTAAGTTCATCCTTCGGACGAATCTGACCTAGTAAGTTTAATGAGCCCTAGGAAGGAGAATCTCATGTTCGTCATGGTGACGAATCCGATGTAGTTTAGTATTTTAACAAGTCTGACAAAGGTGTAACTCAGTATCTTTTTCATGTTTATAGATTTTGAAAAAGACACAGAAAAGAAAACTCCACATGGTCCCTTTTCATACATTTGTGTCTTTCGAGCTCGAGAAGGTAGAAAACGATACTTGAGAGAACCGCTTGACCATTTCAGTCGAGGAGTACCTTTTTCGTAAATAGTGCATCCCAGCCCGAAAAAGGGGTAAACCTATACAAGGCGCATGACGTTTCACATCAGTTAACAAGTTTGAAACAATAAGGGCTCAACTATATTTTCGTGTTTAAAGGGTTGTTAAAGAGCTTGAAAGTGGACCCCCATTTTATTCTCTTTGACGAGTCAAAAGGGAAAATACTCGGAAATCTTTTCATTTGAGTTTTACAAGTCAAGAAAAGAGATGAAATGTGACTCAACATCATCATCGAACATCCATCACCTGTTTATGTGCAAAAAAGGTAAAGTGAATTATCCAATTTCTGAGGCACAATAGGTCAAAATACTTTAAACACCCTAATATTTCATGAAAGACTAAATAAAATGAGGGAAAAGTAAATATTTTTTACCATTTACCATTTTACCTTATTGTGAAAAAAAATTCACCTGCTTTTGCCCTATTTTTTCATGAGCAGATTGCAGGAGATCCAGGAGGTCATTCATCGAGCCGCTAGCTGCAAGTAAGAGCCAAGGCCCTAAGCTCCATTTCCAAACCATGTATTCCAGTCAATAATCATTTTTGGCAAGTAAAATTTGGATTCAAATGTGTTTTTGAGGGGAAAATGGATTTTTCCTTGTTCACAACACCAGCACGCCTATTTTAAAAATAGTTGCGTCATCAACGAGATTCCATGCCCAAAACTTGCGCCGATCGAGGGATAATTTTTCTTGCCAAAATCTCCCCTAGAAATCCAAAACATGGATGAAAACATACAGAACATTGCCATCCGAGTTGGAAGAGGCAAAGAAGGTCAATTGGTTGACTGTGATGATCTTCCCTTGATGGGGAAAATGAATCGCACGGAATAGGGAGGAGGTTACAACATGCATGGCATGGGTCCAGCTCCATCTGAGTAGAAGATTATAGTTGAGATTAGTGTCAACAATCTCTACCTCGATGTGTACTGTGTTACCCTCCAAAGTAATGGCAAGGTTAGGTAAGACACTGAAAGGCTGTGAATCGCACCCCTCAAAAGCTTCCAAAGTTTTAGGGGATTGGTTCAAAGTAGGAGAACCAATTTCCTTCCAACAAGCAACTGACATGATGCAGGTAGAAGTACCTTCATCAATGATGCTCCTATGAATGGTTTTCTCATTGAAGGTGTACCACTTGGCTGCAGCACCTGTGAGGGTTCTTTGGAAAGGACGGTCATGAATAGTATCATCAACGTAGGAATTTGAAGAGCACCAGAGGTGATATGTCATCACATGGCCTTGAGGATCTTCTTTCACCTTCCCATCAAACTTAAGACAATCGCTCAGGATCTTGGATGGAACCGAAGGCCAGTATTGCAAATGAAGAATTGGATCATTCGTGAGACGAGACACATCTGGTGTGGCCAAGAACAACAATTGAGTATTGAAAGCATTGGAGGTCGATAAGCGGGTCCAAACGGAGGATCCCATCCCTGCTAATAAGGATTTTTGCCCCATAGTGGAGGGTTTTGGCCATATGGAATTTGATTATTTCCCCACTATAGGTTACCTTGGCCATAGGGAGGATTTTGACCTTGAACACCTTGGAACTGTCTGGTCATAAGTTGCTGATAAGCAACATATGGGTTAAGAGAATGTTGAGCATGCTTACCTTGGACATATGGATATTGCACCTGTTATCCCTAAACATACGGGTTTTGAAACTCTTGCTCCTGAACAAGAGGATTTTGAACCTATTATCCTTAGACATAAGGATTGTGCACTTGTTGCCCTTGGACATAGATATTTTGTACCTACTTACCTTGGACAAAAGGATTATGTACCTGTTGCCCTAGGACATTAGGATTTTGGGCCTACTACTGCAGGACTTGACCTTGACCTTGTCCTTGCAAGGGTTGACCCTATTGATATGTATATAAGGGTTGTTGTTGCCCAGGTTTGACCTACTACTGCAAGGATTGACCTTGCGGCTACGAGGGTTGTGCATGTGGCTGTAGAGATTGGCCTTGCAAAGACATAGGCTGGGAGGTTTGCAGAGCATGCTGCATATAATGTTGCATAGGTTTGTTGCAACTGTTGCAAGGGTTGCCGCTGCAATTGTTGCAGTAGTCCTTGTTGTGGTATCACCTTCCCTTCTTGTTGCGTGGACATCCCTTGTTGTAACAAAGGTTTCCCTTGTTGTTGTAGAGGTTTTCCTTGTTGTTGCAAGGGTACTTGAATAGTTCCCGGAAAATTTCCGAACTGAATCTGGCCATAGCCACCTGAAAAGTGGATGGACTAGGCTGAATGTACTACCCAGACTGAAGGACGTTAGGCGGATTGACCATTACCTGAGAACGATATGGAATGTAAGGAGTTTAGTACTGAACCTTAGCCTCATAAGGCCATTGACACTGGAAATTGCTTGACCCAGACAGACAAACTGGATTTTGAACCTATTGGTACTAGACATTGCTTGATCTAGCAAGACCAGCACGATTTTAAATAACACCAGGAGAAGGTTGGTTCAACCCAACCATGTTAGCCTATGAGCTACTCAAATTGGTGGTGCCTAAAATCATAGAAACACTTATATTCTTCCCCCCAGGTGGTGGCACAACTTTTCCACTTACTAGAGGGATCGAAGAATTGATAGTAACATTCTTTGAGACTGTCGGTTGAACCAGACGAGTGACTGGGATGGATAAGATAAGGGGGTTCGAAACGGTACGTTGCACAAGGACTAAGGTAATGACCTGTTGGGAGGTCAGGTTTGCAATGAACAAACCTGTAGTAGGCATGGCACCATATGCCCAAACAGGGTTGTGATAAAGTGATGAAGCACTAGGTGTACCTGAGACCAATTTTGCTAAAGTCACATAGTTAGGTAGCAAATCCCAATACACACTAATGGGAATGCTCCCCGTATAGGGGAAACCTTCAGGGGGAAATTGATGTTCTTCCTCTTTGACAATGTGTGGAGTAGAAAATTCTGATTGATTCGGAGAGGTAACTGGAGCATCGCCTTCAGGTTCCATAGCTGGGAACAAACGACGATGAATGACCAAAGATGTACGAGGGGATAATTCCAAAGGAACACTCGGATGATCATATGGACTGTATGGATGTTGTGATGATATCAAAATAGGGTTGAACAAAAGATTCGGAGGATATATAACCAATCCAAGCTGACCGTCAGTAGTGGGAGCACTATCGAGACTTTGGAAGGGATTGTCCGGAGATTCCGGGCCAATATCAATAAGTGACCCAGTATTTGAAGTAGGTGGAGGACGAGATGACAAAGGTTGAATACTCAGAACGATTCTGAGTTCAACAACTTGGTCCTCGAGTGACTCTGGCAATTCAAGAAAAGGCTCCTTAGACAATCTTTCAGATGGAGGAGAGGAAGAGGAACTAGGTGAACTAGATGGTTCAACCACGATGATCTTGGCTTAGTTAACAGGAAAAGAGAGATAAATTTCAAGGCTTTAAAATTTTCTTTAGGGAAAACTCACGATTTGGTCTAGAAAAGACTAACAAGACGTTATAAGATCATGGGAAGTCAATTTTTAAGATGCATAAATAAACTAGTGCTCTTTTATGTTTTAAGAGTCGAGAAAGAAACAAAGATGACTCTATCACTTTCGATTGGAAACAAGCTCGAAAGGATAAGCGCTCGAATGATATTTTAAGTTTAATGAGTCAAAAAGATCCAATGACTACTCCAAATGATCTAGGTAAAAGGATTAAATAGCAACCGTGAACTACAGAATACCTCCCAGCAAACCGAGAAGTACGGGTAGGCAATCTCCCCGAATGCTATGTTCGGTGTATCACGTTTGCAAGGCGACAAACTCGGCTTCCTATGTATAAAGGATTGCAGCCTAGAGGGGTCTCCTGTTACATACTCAACAGTACGAGGAGCACAAATCCGTACTAGCACTGTCTAGTGTTGAAGCTAACGACAACTGCTAGGTTTAAAGACGCTAGAACACGTCTCTATTCTAGACCTTCTATATGTGATCATTAGGTTTCAAATGTGCCTTAGGTTAATTGAGTTCATTTTAAAGTTTATCTTGAATTATGTCTTAGTTTTCAGGCCTTAGCGATGTGACTTGAAAAGCCCTAAATGCAACTAAATAAGACAGGACCCTTTCAATTCGATGAATTGTCTACACTAGAGAGGGTAGAAAACACAATCAAATGCAAAAAATCAAGCAACCGAAAGAAAAATGACTTTTCATTACTTCACTTTTCGAGAAAATAAACTAATGAAAAATACATTCCAATTCCTAATTTCCTAACAAGTACACTCTAACAGTCCTTTCAAAAGCAAAGAGAATTATTTTTCTTTTCAAATGCCAATGCAATCCTAGCCTTCAATGATGCTAACTACCGTAACATATTGATGCAACAAACTAGAATTTTGTACTTTTCATGAAATGACAAAATGAATTTCTCATAAAACACTTCAATGAAAAAGTTTCGAGACAATCGATTCTCAAGCAAATGAAAAACACAAAAAGAGAATCTCTTTCAAACTAGTGACACGATGACTTTACCAAAAACAAGACAAGCAATGTGATCTATGCTGAAAAAGAGACATTTAGACAAGTAAACGTAAACTTTTCAAACTTGTGTAATGGAGGTCAAAGCCATAGAAGGACCATAAATGAAATGCAAGGAGTAAATGCACCAACAACATAACTCACTGAGTTCATAATCAACTGAATGGATGACAATGTAGATGCCCTAGTTCCACTAACCATCCAATGACCCAAGAAATCAAGCGAAAAGATGGAAAATCAACAAGCAAATAAAACAAATGAAAAACATCTTTCTAGACAGGGAGAAGGCGGTCTAAACAACTTACAAAGTAAAAATCATGAGAGCAAAACACACTATCCAAGATCTGGGGTGAACCCTAATATTCACTTACAGGCATCGACGTGACTGCCTAACTGACCACAAGCACAATAAGGGGGTTGGCGCAACTGTTTCTCAGCATATCGCGTTGATCGATACAATTGTTAGAGAATTAAGCGCACTAAGCGAGGATGCAAAGAAAAAAATAAAAATTTTCGAAAATTGGGACTAGACTTGCTACTATGAATTTCAAACCCAGAGCAATAAGAAAAGGAAAGAAAACAGAACTAAAGGAAAATGGTGAAACTAGAAAATTTCACACAAAACCATGAAATTCCAAGCAAACAAACAAAAGGATTGGATCCCCAGCGAAGTCGCCAATTTATGGATAAGTAAAATTATAAGTGCAGACACAAACAATTCCTCTAGCCTGGTATCATGTCTAACCACTAACAAGACATTCTATGGAAGATTTCCTTAGGTTAGAACCAATTAAGAGGGCCTACCTATTAGTATGCTTATCCTGTTTGGTGATGACCTTGCTCACTCGCTCCATCTATCTCTCGTTTCCTTCTTCAAACACCTAAAACAAGTAAACAACAACCATGGTAATAGAAAAATTGTAATTCAACCTACTTAACAAGTCAAGAAGCATTAAGCCATAAACATGTGAAATGACACATTATGTAGCAAATCAATTGATAGTTTCATATATTTAAATCAAGAAGAGATTACAACCATTGTCTTGACGTTGTTGTTCTCCTCCGACAAAACCAGGTTCCCACACACTTCCGTTACCATTCCATGATGGCCTCAACAATGATTGTTTTAAGGCTCTTCCCTTTAGGCTTCACACTAAACCAACTTCACACTTCTCCCTCACACACAACTAGAGAGCTACAACTATGAATAACTTGTTGTTTACTCCAAACTTAATTAGCACTAGCACACCAACATTAACGCTAGCTTGTGCTTGGGAAAAAGGAAGGATTATATAGCATGAATGGATGGGAGATGGTTCCTCTTCTCATGGGAGAAGGTCTTATCTCTTGAGGTAGTTCCATCCTTATAGGGGAAAGAAGCCCAAACTAAAATCTTCAACTCCATCCGGCTCAACCATTTACCAGACTTTCGTTACAAAGTTTCTAGAGCTGGAAGCTTTGGCTCCTTATTTAAAAAAATTTCCAAAAGAGGATCAACATGACTGAAAGAAATCTCAATCGCTCCGGTCGGTGCTAGGGACAATGTTAACCCTTGCATATCGACGCAAGGAAGACAAGATTCATTAGCGTTAGTCTTGTAAACTGGGAAAAACAGAAGATTTTTGGGAAATGATGCAAAAGGCAATTGTTCTGCTCTTGAAGAGGGACACAGTGGAAGTTTCTTCATGAAGGGGAAGCATGTAGGGTTCACTGTAGAGGTCCTCTAGGATTAAGGAACGGGGAGTATAGTTACAGTGACAAAATGTTGTGTAACAGAGAGAAAGGGAGAGAGAGGAAGGAAGAGAAAGAGGACTTGAGAGAGAAAGAGGGAGGGAGGGAGAGATTGTGTTCGGGTTGGTAGTAGATCTAACCTACAAATATATTGAAAATACTAAATATGCCCAATAACTTCCAATAATCCCAAGATAAATACAAGAACAAGTATACAAGCTTCAAATCTTTATTGATAAAACCCTTAAGGTAGGGTAACACCATAAAATTACTCTTTAAGGAAGGAGATTACTCCACAAGCCATATGCTTGTCAACACAAGAATATTGGACCTCTCTCAATGGGGAATCTCTAGCCTCCATATAGGCTTCATACATACAATACCATGGGTCATTACCATGGGTCTCTCAATACCATATATCTAAGACAATGGGCTTATCACATTATTCATAACTACTTGTGCCCCTTACATGATGCGGGTTAACCATTTTATTTATTAACTATGGCTCATCACATTATTACATTATTCCGTTGGGTACCTCCCTCTGTACCCCATAATATCCCCCCTGGGTATACTACATTCCACCCCCCTTAAACATGTTCTGTTCCTAAAACATAAGACGAATGCAAATAATAAGATCTACTCAAAAGAGTAGTCCACTAGTACCGTGCATGTGCATCTATCCATCTAAGAGAAAGATAATTACTCGATCTAGTTGATGCCTCACTCGATTGAGATGGACCTTGTTTCTAGACACTTGATCTAGCTGGTGCCTTGCTTTCTTGAGATGGAAGTTGGTTCTGGCGGTTCCTCTGTGTTGATGTGATGTGGGTCGGTCGTCGCACCTCTCTGTGTGTTGCCCTGGGGTTGTTGTCCTTGTTGCTAATTCGTTGCCACCTTGTTGGTTGTTGCCTTGTTGGATGATGTGGGTGGTGATATTTTTAAGCTTTAACTGATGGAATATCTTTCTTTAATTCACCACCTGATGAAGCCTGAGTGATATTTGGTACCTATTGTGGCACCTGCGGTTATTGCTTGTCTTCCAGTATTGTTTCCACCATAGAATCCTCATCTGATGTGTCAATACCTGTAGTGTTTTGTGCTTTGACCTCCTTGGACTCTACTTGTTTACTGATGGAAATATCCTGAAATGTAATTTTCTTCTTTTTATACCAGAGCTTCAAGAGTTTCTTCTGCACATTAATAGTACCAACAGATTCCATCCAAGGGTATCCCAAAATAATATCCACATCATACATATCGAAAGCATAAAAATTAGAATGCAACATATACTTATCGAGGGAAATATTCAAATCTTTATAAAATTGCACCTCCTCATTATCAACCTATGTATGTCCCATTTGTTTTGTTGGGACTTGCAATCTTTTAGCTAAATTATCATTAACAAAATTATGCTTGCAACTAGGATTGATAGACATAATGATCTTCTCTTTCTGAATAGATCCATGAACCTGTAATAAGGAGATACCAGTAGAGAATAAGCCCTTATGTTTCTCATTATCCTGTTTTCTAACATGAGACTATTTGTCCAAAATGAATTTTTCAAATTCTTGATCAAGAAAGCTTACCAACTTCTTGTTGTCAAGTGAGCTCCACCATATGGCAGAGTCATCTCTAAAACTAAGCCATGCTAAATATTTCCAATATTTATGCTATGATGACTTTGTCACTTTTAGGAATTCTTCAATAGTAGGTCCATCATATTTTCCTGTAAAATCCATCTTGCTAGAACTCTAAAATAGAGGGTTTAAAAAAAATTCACTTTGGCGAAAATTTAAAATGCGCATAACTTGGTCAATATAACTCAGAATCTTTATTATAACCTATTTTTGGAAATGGAATGGCCATTTTTTATCTTCTTGTAAAATATAAATCTCGTTCTGGGCCTCCAAAAACTCAGACCCACACGGCAAATGTCTTGTCGTCACAAAAATTGCTAAAAAAATAGTTGATTTTAAATCAACGATATCTCCCTTATTCGGACTCTGATTCGACCGATTTTTTATTTATTTTTTAATTTTTTTTTTATTTTAAATTTATTTATTTTATTTTATTTTTTTTTTTAATTGGGTAATTTTCCAAGATTAGTTCATATTATTCAATCTATTATCTTAAATTATACAAAAAAAAAACCTACAAAAATTGACTAGAGAGTTGTCGTTCACAAATTGTTGTCATAAAAATTCTGCAACACAGCTAATTTTAAATCAACGATATCTCCCTCATCTAGACTTCGATTCGGCTGAATTTTCTTTTGAATTTCGGTATTTTTCTACAATAATAATCCATATATGTTATTTTTTTTGCAAATTTTGCACCAAAATTTTCATATCTGATATGCAAACTCGATGTCCAAAAAATTCTTACAAGAAATGAAAAAATGTTTCCCCTCTTCGCCCAAGAAAGTGCTCTTATATCACTTGTAATAAATCTGATCTGAAAATATATGAAAATATAAATATGCCCAATAACTTCCAATAATCCCAAGATAAATACAAGAACAAGTATACAAGCTTCAGATCTTTATTGATAAAACCCTTGAGGTAGGGTAACACCATACAATTACTCCCTAAGGAAGGAGATCACTCGACAAGCCATATGCTTATCAATACAACAATACTTGACCTCTCTCAATGGGAAGTCTCTAGCCTCTATCTAGGCTTCATACATACAATACCATATATCTAATACACCGAGTTTATCACATTATTCCAAATTGTTTGTGGTCCCTTACATGATGCGGGTTAACAACTTTATTTATTAACTATGACCCATCACATTATTACATTATTCCCTTGGGTACCTCCCTCTATACCCCATATTATCCCCCTAGGTATACTACAACAGGAGAGAGAGGGACAGGTAGAGAGATATGGAGAGAGAGTTTGTATGTTTGTGGGGTGAGATAGAGAGATAGAGAAGGAGAGACAAAAGAAGATAGAGATATAGATGGAGTGGGGAGAGAGGGAAGAAGAGAGAGACAGAGAGAGGGGGGGAGGTAAAGATAAATAGATATGGAGAGAGTGAATGTGTGTTGGTGTGGGGGGTGGGGAGGGAGTGAGATAGAGAGACAAAGAAGGAGAGATGGATGGAGATATAGATATAGATAGTGAGGGGAGAGAGAGGGAAGAAGAGAGATAATAGAGAGAGAGAGGGAGGGGCAGTGAGAGTGTGAGAGAGAGCGAGGGTGAGAGGAGAGGGGAAGATATAATGTTATTCACTAAAATAGATGCATTGATTTCAATGTAGATTTCGATTCCTAATCATATTTGATTGATTACACTAAATGCATTTTTTGTGTAGCTGTTGATTTTTAATCCTATTTGATTGTTTGCATTAGATGCATTTATTTCAGTATAGATGTTGATTTTTAATTTTATTTGATTGCTTGCATTGGATGTATTAATTTTAGTGTAGATGTTGATTTCGAATTCTATTTGAATGTTTGCACTAGATGCATTGATTTTAGTGTAGACGTTGATTTATAATTCTATTTGAATGCTTAGGCTAGATGCATTGTTTTCAACATAAATGTTGATTTCTGATCTAGTGTCACTGGGGTAACTGGGAGAATTTAAAATTAAAATGACCATATTAAACTTAGACATATTTAGCATATTTAAAATGATCAGAATCCTTAGATGTTCAACAAATTGTCCATGGTCACACATAATTGAAACCAAACCAAACCTTCTCTTGGCACTTGATAGATCAAGGGTTAAGATATGTTGGTCTTTCAGAGTTATTAATCATTCACAAGGAAGAAAAATACATAAAAATGAGAAACTAAATCACACACATCAACACGAAATTTACGTGATAAAACCCTGACAGTGTGTCAAGGAAACATCCACGAGGCAAAGGATTGGAACTCTTATTGATCAAGAATGTTTCTCCATGCTACAAACCTCTCGGGCAATCACTAATTAATATGGGCTACTTCATTACATAACTTCTTTTTGATATAAAACTGAATGACAGTAAAAAATAAATTTACCCAGATAACTAGTCATTTACATTGTTGTCATTTTTCAACAATCTCCACCTTGATAACAATTTTCCTAATCCCTTGCCCATGCCCATTCATCATCTCTTCTTCAAGCCAAGAAAATCCAAATACCATTGCAACTTCTCTACTAAAACTGGCTTCATGAATATGTCTGCATGATTCTCCTATGTATGGACCTTCTTGAGAGCTACTCTTCCGCCATCAATCACATGTCTCACAAAATGGTACCTTACATCAATGTGCTTGGTCTTGCTGTGATAAACTGGATTTGTAGCTAAATGAATAGCACTACAACTGTCACAAAATACATTCACTTTCTCCTACGTCCTTCTAGTCTCATCAAATAGACCTTTCAACCAGATTATTTTTTACTGGCATCTGAAGTAGCTATATGCTCTACTTCGATAGTGGAAAAAGCAATAATTTCTTGAAGCTTTGACATCCAACTAATTGCTCCTCTTGCAAGAGTAAAGACATATCCCGTTGTAGATCTCTTCTTGTCCAAATCACTTTCATAATCAACATCTACAGGTCGACAAACTAAACCTTCACTACCATTAAAGATGATACAATAGTCACTTGTGCCTCTCAAATGTCGAAGCACCCATTTCACTACTCACCAATGTTCTTCTCCTGGATTTTCCATGAACCTGCTTACAACTCCAACTGCATGTGAAATATCAGGTCTTGTAGATACCATCACATATATTAAGTTTCCCACCACATTTCATATGGTACATGAGATATATAATTATTTTCTTCATCAGTTATAGGACTCAAAACTGAAGAAAGCTTAAAATGAGAAGCTAATGGAACATTAACGGGTTTCACATTATTCATACCAAACTTTTCAAGTACTCTTTCCAAACACTTCTGTTGTGATAACCAAAGCTTTCCATTTTTCCTATCTTTGTGTATCTACATGCCCAATATATGTTTTTCTACTCCAAGATCCTTCTCAAATGTACTAGAGAGATGAGCTTTTAACCTGTTGATCTCTTCCATGATTTTTCTTGCACTAAGCATATTTTCAACATACAAGAACAAGATAATGAATATGTCATTGAAACTTTTAAATTACAAACAATTATCATACTCACTTCTTGTAAAGTTTTGGCTCACCATCGAGGAGTCAAACTTCTTGTACCACTTCCTGGGAGACTGCCTCAAGCCATACAATGATTTCCTAAGCTTGCAAACTAATCTTTTGTTGTGACCTTGTACAAAACCTTCCAGTTGTACCATATAAATCTCTTCATTTAAATATCCATGAAGAAAAGTTACTTTAACATATAACTGTTCTAACTCAAGGTCAAGTAATGCAGTTAGTGCTAACACAATACGAATAGAAACAAGTTTTACAACAACTGGAAAAAACTCACAAAAATCAATACCTTCAACCTGAGAATACCCTTTTTCTACCAACCTCGCCTTATACCTTTCGATACTTCCATTAGCATTTCGCTTCAATTTGAAGATCCATTTGCATCAGACAACACTTCTCCCTTTAGGAAGATCTACAAGATCTCAGGTTTTGTTCTTGGCTAAGGAATCCATTTCTTCGTCCATAGCCCTTTTCCACTTTTCACTATCTACATCATCCACTGCTTCCTGGTAACAAGAAGGTTCCCCACCTTTAGTAATCAATGCAATAGATGAAGCAAAATATTCATACCTTTTGGGTGTTTTTCTTTCCCTTGTAGACCTTTTTAGAGTGACTGGTTTTGGAACTTCAACAGTTTCCTTTCGACTTTCTGAAAAATGTTTAACTTCCAACTGAATTTGTTGATTCGGCAATACCTATTCATGTTCAACTTTTTCAACATCTGATTTTGAAAGAGAAGATTCATCAAATGTTACATCTCTACTAATGGCTATATTCTGCGAAGAAGGATCCCACAACCTGTATCCTTTCATCGCATAGTCATACCCAACAAAGAAATGACATTTGTATTTTCAGTCTAACTTTGAATGTTGATTCTTTGGAATAAGAGCATAGGCATCACAACCAAAAATATTCAAATGTGAATAATCACAAGACTGGCCCAACCAAACTGCTTTAGGAATTTTACAATTAATGTCAACTGAAGGTGATCTGTTAACTAAATAACAAGCAGTGGATACTGTTTCTGCCCACAAATCCTTTTGCAGATTAGCATTATCGATAATGCTTCTGGAACTTTCCATAAGAATTTGATTCACACGTTCAGCAACACCATTTTGCTGAGGAGTATAAACAACATTTTTATGTCTAACAATCCCTTCATTTTTATAGCATTGTTCAAATTCCAGGGAAGTAAATTCACCGCCATTGTTAGTTCTTAAACATTTAATTAATTGTCCCGTTTTCTTTTCCACCATAGCTTTAAATTGTTTAAAAACGTTAAATACATTAGGTTTTCTTTTCAACATATAGACCCATACTTTCCTGGATAAATCATCAATAAATGTTAAGAAGTATAATGAACCTCCATAAGATACAGTAGGAGATGGTCTCCAAAGATTAGAATGAAAATAGTCCAAAATTTCTTTACCATTATGACTTCCAGTTTTAAATTTTTGTTTACACTATTTTCCATATATACAATGTTTACAAAATCCCAACCTCAAGGATTTCAAATCAGGAAGCAATTTGTGATTCATCAATACTTGAAAACCCTTCTTGCTTATGTGACCCAACGATTGATGCCATAGGCGAGTACCTTCTTTTTCCTTCTCAGATACAGTCGCTGCTTCATTGACCTGAGTATTTTGTTTGAGTCTGTAAAGGTTTCCTATCTTCTCTGCATTCATAACAACTAGAGTTCCATTTGAAACTTTCAACATTCCATTTTGACCTGTAAACTGATAACCTTCCGAGTCTAGCACCCCCAAAGAAATCAATTTTTTTCTTAATTCGGGTACATGCCTAGCATCAGTTAGTGTTCTAACTATATCATCATACATTTTAATTTTGATATTTCCCATCCCAATAGTATAAAAAGATACATTATTTCCCATGAACACAAAACTACCATTCACAAATTCATATGAAGTAAACTAATTTCTATGCGGGCTGATGTGATGAAAAGCACCAGAATCTAACAACCAATTTTCATAATTATGAGAGACATTACAAACAACTAAATCTTCATCTATCATACCTAATTCAACAGATAAAACTTCATCAATCATACCTGACTCAACTTGATTTTCTTCCTTCTTTGGGTTTTCAACGGACTCCTTCCTCTTCCAATAGTCTTTCTTGAGGTGTCCAATTTTGTTGCAGTATCAACATTTGGCTTTACACTTTTTTCCCATTGATTTTGATCTACAAGAACTCCTTTCTTTCTCTCCTCTTTCCTTTGACTGGCCTCTGGCTACTATGGGTTCTGGTGCAAATATTTCAATGTTGAACTTCCTCCGTACTTCTTTAGATAACAAAGCTCCCACAATTGTATCAAATTCAAAAGATTCGGTTGTGCTCAAATTGATAGAAGTTACAAAGTGGTCTAAGGACTCCGGCAGAGAACACAACAAGGTGATAACTTTGTCTTCTTCCTGAAATTCAACTTCCATATCTAACAATTGGAAAATAAGTGTATTAAAAGCATGTAAGTGTTCTGCAATTTTTGTACCCTCCTTCATCTTAAGACTATATAATTGGCTACCTTTTCAGAAAAATTGTGTTGGTTAAAAATTTGGTCATATACAATGTTTCTCGTTTTCCCCATAAACATGATGTTGATGTTTCTTCAACAATGTTGAAGAGAACTTCATCTTCTAGGCACAACCAAATGGCACTAAGATCTTAGGCTTCCAAGTCCTCCAAATCCAAATCTTTCATGCCAATAGGTTTCTTTTTAACTCCGTCTAAAGCTTTGTGTAACCCTTGTCGCACCAACAAATCCCTAACTTTCAGTTTCCACAATGTGAATTTGTTCTTGCCGGTGAACTTCTCCACCTCAAACTTAGCATTCGTCATTTTTTCCATTACTTCCTACAGGGTCAACAAAATTTGTTTCTAGGTTTTCCTTCTAGGATTTATTTGTTCACTTTATGCTTTCAACTAGGGTTTCTTTGAATTTATTTCCTTTGCTTTCTTACAAAAAATTCTGATTATGTTCCCCTCTTTTAAAAAAAATAAATTTCCAAAATTTCCACAAAACTTCAAACTCTATCCCAATTTTTCTGTATCTTTTTCAGTTCAGAAAAAATAAAAATGGCAGATCAACTTCAAACATGGGGCTCTCTGCTGATTGAACCAGCCTCCTCTGGCACAATGCAAATTCCTTTCTCAGCGGAAGGGTTCTTTTCCTATCATCTCTCTGTTGATTGAACTGACCTCCTTTGGCACAATGTGTCTTCCTTTCTCTGCGAGCCGCGTCTTTGTTCGACCTGTTTACCTCAAATACCACAACGCTCTTCTAGACAGGCGGTTGCGGCTTTCTCCTGTCCTGTTTGGTCGACAACTCTTCGTGGCTCTGACAGACTTAGTGGATCGACGTTTTATAAAATTTGGAATGGCGTAGCGGTTCCCTTACTCTCCAACGGCAACGACAGTCTCCTTGATGGCAGAAACAACTCTTCGATTCAAACTTATTTCTTTCTGGCAGACTTCAAAAGGCAACTCGTATTTCCACCCCTATTGAAATACAAATGCGGTCTGACATGCGAGCGGAATAGGAGTTGCCTTACATTTAGGATTTGCCTTGCATTTATATTTCCCTCAAAGTTGACTTTGGCATGTTAGCAGCAAGGCAACTCCTATTCCCCTCGCATGTCAGACTGCATTTATATTTCAATAGGGGTGGAAATAGGAGTTGCCGACTTCAAACAGCCCGAGACAGATCTTTCTACGGCTCTTCCACACAGGCGGGCTCGATTCTCAAAGAAAATAAATTAAATAGCAACCGAGACTTGAAAAAAAATGACAACTCTATTTTTCAACTAACCCAACTACCCTCTTAACCAATCTGGGCTCTGATACCACTTATTGGTCTTTCAGAGTTATTAATCATTCACAAGAAAGAAAAATACATAAAACTAAGAAATTGAATCACACACAACAACACAAAATTTACGTGGTAAACCCTAACAACGTGTCAAGGAAATATCTACGGTGCAAGGGACTGGAACTCTTATTGATCAAAAATGTTTCTCCATGCTACAAGCCTCACTGGCAATCACCAATTAATATGCGCTACTTCATTACATAAGTTATTTTCGTTATAAACTGACTGACAGTAAAAAATAAATTTACCCAAATAACTAATATTTTACATTGTTGTCCTTTTTCAATAGATGGATATAGCTTGGTTATTATCATACATGGTTTTATGTTTAATTTTTTTCATGAAATTTAAATTAATAAAATAATAAAAACTAAACCCCATATACACTAATTAATTTACACCTCATAAATATTTAAAACGATTTTACTTATTCTACGCATTTACCGTAAACCAATTTGTCATCCCATGAATCTAAATATTTTAATAGGATATTATTCTCGTGAATGTAGAAATGAATCGATATGGGTTCAAGCAGTCAAGGTGTTGCTCTACATTCTTGCAAGGTGTCTCGACTCTTCATAGCTCTCAATTCACCTTTTTTCCTTTGGTTCATGCAGATAGGGTGCCACTTTGCATTCTTGCTAGGTGTCTTGATTCTTCATAGCCCTATGTTATTGCTTATATCTAGAGAGTCTAGTGGTAGACGTGAATAAGAACTAAAGTTTTTACTTTTGTTACATTAGTCTAGGGTGAGACTAAAGGTACAAACTTTAAACTACACTTTAGCCTTTTTATGGAAGGAGCGCTTTCATTAGGGTTGAGCCCACAACCACGAGAAAAGGAATTACAAACATTCTTTCTTAGATGCTACGTGTACTGCCTATTAGGTTGCTTCGCTGCTCAAACATGGTGTCCACAAATGGGGAGGAGTTGTATGGCGGTTCTGGTGGGCAAAAATGGCGACCATAAGGTGATGTATTTTCTACTTTGATACAACTAGCAATTTGAAGACAGTTATGTTTGTAGGACAACTATTCTCAGGGATAGTTTATATTACTCTAGAGTGTAAACATGAGCCTTGTGAACATACCATGTCCCTGTTAATGCTTCCTACCGAGTCGTGTAATTCTTGCATTTTTATCATACGACGGTGGTGTAGGTTTTAACCCCGTACAGAAATTACCTGCATACGAATTCTAAATCACAAGAAAA